>JTDE01003752.1:18141-30298 GCA_014338405.1 Paragonimus skrjabini miyazakii | reverse complement strand
CACAACCAGACACGCATCTCGTCGGACCACATGAAATCGTGATCTGCAACATGTGTCGCGAGAACTGGTTCGTTAAAACTAACAACAGTTAACCCACTAGACACATCGCACAGCCCTGCATACAGTCCTACGCCTTTGGTACTTCGTACAGCGATAACAAACCTGAACGGTTATCAGGAAACCATATCACTTTACCATGTCGTACTTCCAGACAGTTTTCCACCTACGGCTCGTCCCACGAACATAAATAACGCCCACCTCGTCCATGTACCTCTGAAGACACTCGTGAAAGTGTGAAATTCGCGATCATCAAAGATCTCCTTGAAAATAGCAGTATAATCCATTTACGACAAATAAACAACTAAAAGTGAAATAAAAAACAAACGGCAACAGTTGAAAAGCACTTTACAAATAACCCCAGCATTCTTGTGATAGCATTTGCACACGAAATGGACCACGACAACGGCAGAGGTACTGTAATGTGCGACGGAGTGGAGGCACTGAGGAACAGCGTTTCTCTGAAGGACGAGGGCCAAACGCGAATCTGGAATGGTAACGAAGTCTGACAAACATGAGCCAGAGGCCCAGTAAGTCATGCACACAACTTACACAGTCGAAAACTTAAGTGGCGTCAATCACACGACAACGAACTGTATTACACTGCCCTCTCCCTAGAGAAGAGCATTGTCCTCAGTGCTTCGTAGACATCGACATGATCACTGCTTGTTGCACTAAGATAGTTGTTCGAGATGATGGGACTGATGCGCAATGAATCCAGTCACCGCCACCATTCCAACATCTTGCCCGCGACGCCAATTGTAATGTGCAACGGAGTGAAGGCACTGAGGAACAGCGTTTCTCTGAAGGACGAGGGCCAAACGCGAATCTGGAATGGTAACGAAAGCGGACAAGCATGAGCCAGAGAGGCCCAGTAAGTCATGCACCAGTTACAATCGTAAACCAACTTTGAGCAACGTGGAGACACCGGGGGACAGCGTTCTCCTGAAGTGAGGGTTCCAACGATAGTCCTGTGAAAGAAGACAATAGAAACAAGCGTGAGCCAAAGGCCCAGTAATACATGCACATGACTTACACAATCGAAAACAAAAGTGGCGCCAACAACACGGCAGCACAATAACGAGAAGGTGGTTTGGAATTATTGGTCAGTTAAAACAAACAGATATGAGGCCATGACGCAGGTTTTGACGATTTCAATTTCTGCATCAGCTACCAAGCCATTAAACCGATTTTTTCCATGAAAATAATTTTCCCGAACACGATAGCTCGGGAAATCACGTTTTACGACTAGCATTCATGTTCCCTTACGGTTTATCTCGTCTTGGTAACTGTCGAGGAAACGTTGGCTGCAAGAACTATGTCAAGATGTTTTGAGCCAGGACGAACAGGTTAGTGCTGGTCAGCAACGTAAGTGAGTGGATTGGTACAATGACGTAGGCATTCTAAGCAGTCTGCCTATTCCCCGATATATTTGACTTTGTAAATCTGTCGATCCGAAGAGCGTGGAATCGCACATCTCTTGCGAAGCAGTGGAGGTTGGTTACGGCGCCGTGGCTTATGCGTGCTTCCGCACGGCAAACGGAGAGCGGGGTTCATCACTGTTGTTGCCCAAGTTCAGAATAGATTCACCGAAAGTTAGCTCTGTTCCTCAGCTGTTGTTCTGGCGGTTCGTGACTGTGAACCTTTGACTGTTAATTCGGAGTCAATGTTCAAGCTTGTATAGTTCTGAAAAGACCCCAATATTTTTCCTTATCATATTGCCAATCTCTCTGTTAGGCGCAGTACGTTCGTAGCAAATCGAATAGCAACCATACACGGTTGGAAACCCCCTAATTAGTCACGATCTGCGATGCTGGAAGACCATCAAGCAGATCACAGTTTTCGTGGGATACGCAACGACGGGGGTGTAGAAGCCTTGTTGTTTCGTCCTGCAAGTGTAACACAGCCGGCTATGGTGTGGCCCAAAATGATCGCAACTGTAAATAAACCCACCTGGGCGAAAACGCCGCCACCATTAGCGCAAATGAACGTGAATATAATAGACGAGACCTCTTTGTCTTGGGTGCTCAGTCTCTCGGGCCGGTCTTGGGTTCTGAATGTTGTAGTCTCGTGCAGATTCAAGTCATATCGGCTAGTTGCAATGCATCAACGGACTGAGGTTAAGGTTAATTTGACACTTGAAATTAGGCCAAATTCGGTTTGCTGAGAATAAATACATGTCTGTGCGTTCTGAAAAAGGGAGTGACATATGAGGGATACCAAAATCTGTACCTAGTCCTCACTGAGGACCCAGTGTGCCAGTCTTGGGGAACGGTTTATGCCTGAAGTTGCTGTTCGATGTCGCACTCTCGATTAACCCAACTAGTGGGAGTCAGGGAGAACGGGTTTCAGTACAGTGTAGTTCTTTGGGTTTGGTGCCGCACTGTAAACTGGATGTACTTCAGATTTGGGGTCTGTTGGCTGAGTAGCCAGTCATATTTGGAACCAGCTTAGAATAAAGCCGCCTTCCAAAGCTATACTTTCGTCGTGCCCGGATTTTGTTGCCCGACGCATTGATTTTTAGGGTTCAATCATGGGACAATCTGATTCAATCCAATCTTTCCCAAGTGCTTATCCTAGTGTCATCCACCTCTGCTGTTTTCTACCGTTAATCGAATCTTGATCCAGATGTTTTTTGTTGCATCAATTTGATAGCCATGTAAGCAGCCAGTTTCCCATTATTGTACTTTGCTGAACTGGTGCATGCATAACCCTTTTGAAGCTCGGCTCATTCCAGTCATTCCACAACCTCCAGACTACTCGTAAAAACTCTCCTTGGTATGAATGTCATGTTTTATGATTATAAATAATCTTTAGTCTGCTTGGCATCAAATTGTAGTTCTTTTCCCGGATTCAGTTAGTCGATCAAAGCTGTTAAGGTTGCCTACTTATTCGCCCTGATAACTTGTTCATTAGTGGGTAGTATTGTGATTCAATGTTGTTTTGATTATTTGGGAGCATTGGCTTTTCGGTACGCACTGCTCAACGTCTTCGTTGAAGATCGAGCATGGTTACGCTGTTTCCGTTCTCTGGTCAGGGTCGGTCGCCAAAATACAAGACTCAATCCGTCTGAGATGGCAGCAACCTTTCAATCCTACTTACCAGATGAGTTTTCGCGCTGAAAGCACTTTCGACCTCGAGCTCGCTGGAAACCTCGTGGTCTTCGCGTACATCATTATTTCCGGAGGGGAGACATTTACTGCGGACACACGTAGTGGTCAGATACTGACCGGTGCACTCTGTCTGGCGCACACCGCCACCGACACATTGCTAACATAATGTGATAACCAAATGCCAACCCGCTGTAACTTAGTTCATTTAGAGTATGTTGGCTTTAGTTGGTTCAGTCTAACATTAAAATTAGATTGCGCAAACACAGCGAGATTGCGTCCACTAACAGGGCCTCCTTCTAACAGATATGAGAAGTTTGGCTTCCTCGGCGATTATTCGCGGGGGCTAGACAGAAAGTTCGATCATCGCAAGGCTTCTGGCACTCTACTAGACGCAATATTGATCGGATTTAGTTCTGAAGGCATATACCATAAGACAAAACGCAGTCATTTCGTAGTAGAGGTATTTGTACCGCACACACACAACATGGAACCTGTACATGAATGTCATTAGAAAAAGAGAACCAAAGATAATCAACGCGACTGTAACAATGTAGCCACGTGGCTCGTGCAGCGTGAATGTCCAATGATGGGCTGGACACATACATAAGCACACGTACACAAGAATGATTAATCGGTAGGCTGGCCAGGGAATATTTGGGCCAAAAAAGCAAGCACGGCCCAGATAGGATGCATCACCTGTTCTTCTCCGTCAGCCGTGACGTGTTGTAGCGTTGCGCAGCTTGACATGGTTATCCTGATCGGCATTGGTTAGTGTTAGTGGCTTTTGTAACTTCTCCAAGACGTTCGTTTCCTGATGATATCAACGAAAGTGGACTTCTGACAGGGAGGGTTGTGTACAGACGCCTTGTATTCGGCTTCATTTCATCCTGCAGTCTGTGGGTACCTGGTGGACAAACCTGTTTGACTTTCAAGTGGTGGACAAAACATCATCTTTCTGATTCTATATTTTTCGCGCGCTTACGGATGTTCCGGGTGCACAAGTTTGTCCCGGGCGTCTGCTTTTGACCTGATAAGCCGCCCGCTTCTTCCTGTCACCCGCTTTTACTTTCTCACGTTGGATATAAGCAGCATTGAACTATGTCCGCATTTGCCTCCAAAACACCAAGTATGAAGGCGATTTTCCCACAGCCATACAGTGAGTGGTCCTACACGTCGTGACTAAAGCTATTGCCCAATATTCCCCCCAGGCACCTCCGTTTAGATAGAGTTGTTTGAGGTGCGTTTGAGGTGTTGGAGCACGGCATTGACTTGCGGATTGTGTGGCATAGTTTTCACGTGTCAACTATCGCTCTTGTGCAAAAATTCTGTGGACTGAACAGCGCGAAACTGAGGTTCATTATACCCGAACTACTTTTTCAGGCAGGCCAATCCGAGAAATAGGATGATGCAACCATTCACAATTACCGCTGGAGTTGTTCCACAACAGTGGAGAGCCTCAAGCCATTTAGTATAAAAACACGCAGCTACTATTATTTTGCGGCACAGTTGCGAATGGTCCTATCGCAGCTATTGCAATTTCCACCCGTTCTCACTTGGTACTAGGTGGATTAAATAAGCGTTTTGGTTGGCTCAGTAGTCTTGTTGGAACTTTGACGAGCGAAACAATCCCTACTACCGCTTTCACGCTGTAGTTCACCTTCAGTCACCAAAAATATTCTTGAATGCAGGCTTCTGTCCATGCTATGCCGGGATGTTCAGCATGGTCAGTAACTATCACAAGTCCGATGAGAAATTGTGGTATGACGAATCGAAGGCTTGACAGAACACATTTATCGACCGCTGGTAACTGACGTCACACAACCACAGAAGTAGTTGTTTATGCTGAGTGGCCCTTTCATCTTGCCCTGAAATGAACACATATGCAAACCTTCACAGTAATCAAATCATTCTCTGTATTACTTCATAAAGCCTTCAGAATCGCGGTTCATCCACGACATAGTAGCGCGCTTGAGGAAAATCTAATTATCCTCCTCGTAATAATTAACAGAAAATCTTGGCCTCGAAAATAACCGGAGTGTCCCTGTAATTTCCCCCAAGACAAACCAAAAGACGGGTGCAAAAGGCAGCTTTGTTCAGCTTTAAAAACTTGTGTGACAAGGAGAAAATTGTAAGATACTTATGTAAGGAATAGCGACTTAAAAACATTATGGAATCAGAAAATGTAAGAACAGCTACTGAAAAGAGTAATTAAGGTCACTAAGCCATCAAAATGAGTATAGCGGAATTGTTGGGGAAGAACCCAAGTCCCCGAAAATACCGTTTTATTTGCCTTTGGAATGGCCTAAAACATTGCTTTTTGAAATAACTTTCATAATCGGCGCGATCATGTGCTATCTCGCCATTCACGAACATTCCCGACTTTTGTGCCTATTTCTGACTCCCTGCTCACACGCTCGTCTTTTAATCGAGGCATCGCTGTGCTGTGTGGATACTTGTCTGGTCCACCTTCTGACCATGTTTCTTGACTGGTCGCAAACCTTTTAAATGATCAAGTTTGTGGCCGTGTTGTCTCTACACTAAGTGACATAAAGTGGATCCGTCTGAAGGCCAGCCTTTTATCTGTGTTCATGCGTTAGCTTTGAGTGGTTGGGGTGGCTGGGAAGATAGGATTTAGTTGTGCATACTCTGTACTCAGTAGTTCATTACCGTTGACCACCGTTCCGTTATCTTCCGTTTTATTAACCGTTATTCTGTTGTCTGTTTACGCACTCGTAGGCTGTAGATCCCGCTTCAACAGGAATGAAAATGTAACAGGTTACCTCTCGTTCAGTGGTTGAATACACTCTTTTTTCGAGATAGAAGGCCGTTTTGGACAAAAGAATGGATTCCATAACATGATGCAGCCATTGTCACTTCATCGACCTCTCTATTTTCACCTTCATTTTCTGAAGGTAGATGCAAAAGTGCACTGACCATCTGATTCCACTGTCCTGCGATATAATGAACTGCGGAGACGTAATCCAATGGACTGCGTATCATGGACTAGTCCGTAAAGGTTACTGACCATTTTTCCTATAACAGGGAAGCGTAGTAAGAAGTGCATGGTCAGTGAGCAAAACAAAATTGGTGTATGACGAGGTAGAGGTCTTATTTTATGAATTCAAACGCGTACAATGGCTTCTTTTTCGCCTGCGGAGCAGTTTCTTCCAGTGGCAGACATTATTCGGAATGCATATGCGACCATCTTTTACTTCTCATCCTGAATGTGTGATAATACTGTGCCCAACCTGACATCAGAAGCTTCTATCGATACCAAGGTGTGGCAATGATCATCAAAAGTGGATATCGTAAGAGTAGAAAAGAGTGGTGTGCGATTGGAGAGCAGGTCTTTTGTTGTCCGGGCTCCCACATAAACAGTTCAATTTTCCGCGTTAATTTACGCAAAGCGCTAGAGCTGGTAGCCACATCTCTAGAATACCCTAGGTAATGCGAAAAAGACCCAAGAAACGGTTGACTTGTGCCGCATTTTGTGGTAAGGGGCACTTCAGAATAGTACGTATCTTCCCTTCACTGAGTTTATCACTGGCGGCTAAAATTACGTGATTGAATAACTAGACGTCCGCGACAAACTGACGCATTCAGTGATTAAGTCACAAACCTGTCATTGAATCAACAAAACACAGAAGTTGAACCTCGCAAAGACGCGAAGATAAACAAAACCGTATCTAGCTCAGCTAACGCAAGTGTGACTAGGTTTGCTGTGCTGCAGAGGAAATGCGGAGACCTATTTGAAGCATTCTGTGCCGATACCGACCATCTTATATGAGCAATGCAGTCAGAGGCCTTGAATCGAGAATCAAGTGCTTGTGAGTAAAAGTTCTTTCAGCATCAAGTCTTGAAAATACCATTGCTAAAGATAGCCTGACAAATAGTTCGTCTGTGGTAGGTAAGGAAAAATTATCCGTGATAATGTTACTGCTGAGCTTACATAAGTCACTGCAGACATGAATGGATTCGTCCATTTTTGAAATCACGACTAGAGGATGCACTCACTCTGAACAATAAACGGCCTCGGTCAAATTTTCTCAACTCATTTCTTTGTGGGTATTAAAATAGCTTCTTGTGGGGACGGTGGTAACGGCTGTGGCTGTGATATGATGAATGGAGTGACATTGAATTTCAATAGTCCTTGAGGCAAGCTTTTAGGAATGCTTCTAATATTGGGAAGAAAAAGTTTTGATAGAGCGACTTGGGAAAATCTATGTAGACATTAGCCATCTTCATTCAGTTCAGAGATGGTGTGACCCTCAAGGGAATCATTGCGTTACGTCCCAATGGCTATGTTGTATTACTGTTCGAAAATGAGAATGCTACGGTACATTCGAAACAATCTTTTGGAACTACGTGACGTTTATATATTCTAAAATAGGAAGGATCAACCGAATAAATTTCAAACGTATGGGATGACGGATGAGCTGATGAAAGTACAAAATTGTGCTGAAAAGATCATATGGAATAATCCTGGTGGAAAACGTTCAGTCTAGTTCCATCTGAAAAGACAATATTTGATCACATAGTACCCCGAAAACTGTACGCCTATCGGAAGAAGGCCGTTTTTAGTTCGACGAAGAAAGCAGCGGCAAAGGTCGTGCCTTGACACTGAACAGACAGTTCTCGCGCTTGATCTATCCGACAGAATTATATCAGATTGTGTATTGTTTATGTTCACAGCAGTACATGCACAGAAATTCCGGCAATATGGCCGGGCTAACCGTACATATGGTAAGTGACAGTGAATGCAGGACGCGTAGTACAGTGGGCTCAGCGCTGCCAGCTACCATATCGATAAAAGTTTCCGCGACAGAACGTCAACAAAAAAATAGCGATTGATGAAGACCTCACCTCAGCAATATCCTTGTGCGGCGTGTTGTTAGCAAAACGTTTGGTTTGTCAATGAATATCTACCTTTGATCGGGCAATGTCACACGCACGGCCTACTGGAATTTCTCGAAATTAATGATCCTCGAATCTTAGGGCTCATCACTTTGGAAGTTAGCTGTTGGATTAGAAAGACATTCGTTTTTTTCCTAAGAGACTAAATTATAGCCGCATTGACGCACAACGCAGCTCAATTGAGCTTATCCAGCTTCTCACCAGGCTTCAGCCGCAGATGAGAAACTTTGAATCACGTTGTGTGTGTGTGTTAATCCGCAAAGCCCCATTGTTTACGAGATGGCCTCCTTCACTGGTCTCTTCGTATCCAGAATTAATGCGTCATAGGGTTTCCGGCTTTGTTAGCTGAGGTGAAGTTGCACAACTTTCAACTTGTGTTCTTCATAGACTACCTCTGGGTTACCTTAGGCTTACTTACCAGAAAACCACACTGTTTACCACTCCCTTGTAAAACCGCGCTCAAACGGCTAAATTCCTAAGCAGCACAGATGGCATGAAATTTGACTAGGCTTGCTGAAGAAAGTCCATGGACAATGCATCTGAGCAGTACCACGGTATCCGTGAATGTGACGTCGTTCAGTCAATCTTCGTATCTGAGCCCCAGCCGATCCATTGGTGGCAAAGGTCTTGAAGATGCGTGTGGGCTGGCAATAACGTTGGAGCATTTATTTTTGAGGGGCCGTACAACGGAGCCATACAACGCACAATCCCTTTTGAATAACCAGCGTAGGGACGGTTGGCGTGAAGCCGAGAATAATCGCTCGCCACTCGTCACTTCATGCTTATAGCCGACTGATACTAACAGCAAAAAAATTCAAGACTAAGTAGTCTCTAAGTCTTTCTTTCTATACATGCATGGTTATTTGTTTCTCTGGAGTTGGAAACCCGCTCAGTTTAAATCCACCTAGCCCTCCCGTTGCTCGAAATTAATCTACAACAGCCTCAGCCCCGGAGGCTGTTCAAAAGGATATTAGGCAGTCATCCACGCAAGAATGTTGATCGTTGCCTTCGGTAAAAATTTCACTAGATATCTACAGTAATTTTTCGTGGGACAAAGCCATCACAAAATGGCAGGAAAGGGGTGAACATCTAGCTCGTAAGTAGGTTTCGCTGTCCTTCAAATGAATCAGAGCCCCGCCGACAGAAAGTTTGATGCAGATCTGCCAGGATGAGACACTCATTTGGGGGGACGTTTGTTCAACGTCCGCAGAGACGGCCACCGGGAATGCTACGTGCAATCGGTGAACTGTAAATATCGGTGTTACGTTTTAGTTAAAAAATATTTTATAGCTACTGAAGTTGTTGAAATGTTGCGACATGTTTCGTTTCCCGAAATTTTGGAATTCTGTTGCCTGAAGTTTTTTGTTTCAATCTTCCGAAGACGTAAGCAAAGGATGTGCGGTAGCTCAATGGCATAGGGATAAATGGGAAAATAACGAAAAGTTGCATTCTACGTTATTTTGGAGAAGTGAAGGTAAAGTATAATGAAAATCAATGTCGTAGAGGTGGTAACAGATGCTTTTGTTTAAATTGGGGCGTAATTAAACAGGAAGATGTGATTATACTTCCGACCATCAAACTGTTGTTGATATATGAGTACTAAGCTTGTTATACAACTAAAAACGTGAGGTACGCCTATAAACCTAGTTCAACGTAAGAAACTGCACAAAAACTGGACAAGTAAATCGCGTTTTATTTGTTATATTCGCCATCTTTACCATTCGTTACTACCACCACTGTGAACTTTTCTATGAAATCATGACGTACGCTGGAGTGCAGACAAAGTGACCTGCTAAAAGAGTGATATCCAGGGATACTTCACGCTTAAAATATTACGACATTTTAACGGCTCCGTCCACTTGTCCTACTCCAAGTAGCACACCCCATATGGTCCCTTAGGGGGCTTCAGGGGGCTTTGGGGGGATGGCAGTGGGTACAATTGGGGTTTGACCGATTAGCCCCCATGAGTGCAAAATGAGGACTGGCCCGAAAATCATTATACTGTGCAAAAGCTTATCTACGCACTCGATTTATCTCAACTACCACGCATTATTCTTCTAGTCCTTCTCTATTTATTGCTCCACCGCATTCGCATTGCTCGCTAATCTACCGGACGAACTGCCACTGCAAGAATACAGGCGACAACGAACTAAACGCTTTAAATGTTCGCACATTTATTGCCCACCATCGTAAAAGTAAAACCCAGCTGTTGGAATCAGTGCACTGGTTTCTTCGCATACACTTCGTTGACAGTGCAAATCAGGCTTTCGCTCACCCATCTTCATTATCCATAAAGATTGTGTATCTTTGAAGAGTATCAGCAAGGATACTGTAAGTGAGGACGTCAGTGAAGCATATCCACACAGCGTCTGTTTATTTGGATAAAAATGTAAAATCAAACAGTTGGACTTATTGCACAACAATCGATAACAATCGATAGAAGGAAAAATGGTTGATGTGCCATACTAGATAAAACACAGTCAACATGTAAATGCAGTATACAAATGGAAGTACGAAGTTATTGATAATAGTCCGTCTTACCCTATTTGCGGACTTGTATGTTAGGTGCACGTATCCCAGTGAACTAAAATGTGAGATGAAAAGAAATGTGATGACAGTTGACAAAACGATGCACATTATTTTCTAATACATGTGACGATCGCCCGTAATTTATGTCACATATGGTTAAACTGCCAATATAGTGGTGGAGATGAGAGGAATTATCCGTTTCGAGGGATTCGGCTGGAAGGTCTTTCAAAGGGCAAAACGGTCCTTTTGGCGCGAATCCTGGTTTTTAAATATATTTGGACATTTTAAAATCGCGACTTCAGGATAAGCACATACAACACATTAGTTGTAAATAGAAAGCGTTGAGGAAAAAATTGAAATACATCGAATAAGTCTCGAATGTTTTGGTTTGGTGATGAAATTTCTCCCACAATTTTGGCGAAAACAACTCGTTACTGGAGTTAGCTCACATTTTCAAGTCTTATACATGCAATCATTTCGATTCTGAAGATGAAATACGTCATCCTATAGCCTGAGAGTGCTTCATATTGCGGCGTTTTGAAGATATATTCGAAATGGAAATATACAACCATACAGTGTTGGCTTTGCATTTCAACAAGAACGCTAACGCATTTGTTAGTGAAACACGCATGACAACATTTTCAGTTTCTTTGTCTATTCGATACTTACACTACTTCTCTTTGCTTGCAAGATTTCAGGTAGATACTGGTCGATGAAACGTTGCTCTTAGAAATGGTTAGAAATGATGCTATCATATGGTTGTTTCCATCTTCGTTGTATATGGAACGGCGTAAAAAGAAGGTATCATGTCCCACTATATCATCGCGAATCTTCGACAGTAAATTCTATTCACTCTACTGCCTTGTTTCTAACTAGATTGAGGTCGCGTGGCGTTCATGCGAAACAATGTACGGAAACAGATGATATCAAGCTGCCTGCCGATCAATGGAAGGTATACCTTTCAGCCAGTCAAACTATGATGTTCAGAACGCCAAGTATCTATCGCGATGCAGAAAAATATTCCATTAAATATGACAATCAACAGAATCAGAGATGATGATTACTAAGTACTCGAAACGCTTCAAATAAAAGTTTCTCATAAATAATTTTCCCAAAGTAGATAGCTCATGAACTTACGGTCTACGGCTAGCATTCAAGGGGGATGCCGCCGAAATCTGACCGAAAAAACAAAAGCAACTCATAATTTGTGCAATGTTTAGGATTCTTCACGGAATGGTGCATTAAACTGGCTCAAGCTGGCAGTCGGGAACCTCTTCCACACAATCTTCGACAATCTGACTGTTAATGACCGCAATACGCTGCGAGCGCGATGGTTTTATTCTGTGGAAGTCTTTCGCGCAGACAAGACAACCTTCTTGATGTCAATGTTAATTTCTGGCCCAAACATCATCTCAATCTGGCAAGAATAGAGAAATTTCATAGCGTCCGTCAAATAGCTTCTGTGAATTACGTACGCTTGACAGGGCTGCAAAATCTTCGACTGACACGAACGGTTCGGATACCACGGTATCGCCGAACATTTC
>JTDE01003752.1:6066-16620 GCA_014338405.1 Paragonimus skrjabini miyazakii | reverse complement strand
CCACGCCGTACCTACAGTGTGGTAGTGGCATCGCAAAACGGACTCAAACTTTGCAGTGTGACATTTTTGATGGGTTGTTGCATCGTACCTGCGATTTAGTCACCGCAAAGCTATACAATTGCCTCACGAGGACTCGTTCGGATCAGCTTAAATTTTGTTGCCTCCAATGTTGCCCTGCATGTGTTAGATTGAGTCCTCCCCACCTCCCACTATCCATAATTGCGGTGAATGATGCACGTGCATTGCCGGATCAAGGGATAAATAACACACCGGTAAGGGTGATCTCAGAACTGCAGCTGTGCACGGGTACCCCACCGTTCTGCTTAACAACCAATAAATTTTTCGTGTCGACAATGTTATCTTATTTATTCACAGTCTAACGTCCATAGTTGGTTATTTGTTAAATAACTCTGTAAGATGTCAGTTCTTCCGTCCTTATTATGATGCTAGGCGGAAGGGGGAATGTATAAATACTGAAACCGCATAACCTAGTGTGAAATACGATGTGAACTCCTTATGGATAATATATCTCCACGTATGTTTGGAAGTTCTTGCTGAATGTAACTATGTATTCCACCAAAATATGTCCTAAGAAAGCCTATCTACAACGTGAACTCAATGGTTATGACGAATATTATAGTTTTACTGAGAAAATTTAAGTTTTTGTCACAACTAAAATGATAATACAGGCGGACTTAATGTACAGTCAGTGTTTCTTCATTCCAACAGGTATGACGCACGAAACCTGTATACATGGCGTGAAGCATGAGTTTCAATGTGTTTGGAAATTGTAAAAATGTGGTACTACATCTAAGTGACCGACTTCTACTTGTTTCCCCCTTGAAACCGCATAGCAACGGACCAAACCCTTGTTAAAATAAGCACTAATATGGACGGTAATATAGAATGGGGCATAGTTAAGTAAATGCTAGTGGTTGGGTTGGAACAAAATGATTGTGCGCGAATCAAAAAGCGATATGACTTATGGGTTACCCAGGGTGAAGTATAAAAGAAAACTATTTAGTTGTGGGATTTGGTTTTCACAGTTTCCACACTGACTGACGGTAATGGAAACGGTGAAGTAAGAATAAAGATGATTAGTGCAGTTTAATTGAAGGTCACGAGAGTCGGAATTGCCTTCCAACCGTATCGAAGTTGATCAGGGAAATCACAGAAATCTCAGAAGGAATGCAGCACACTTTATAAAACTCAATAATAAACAAAACATTGCTCCGAAAACCCCCAGCGGAATCACCATCTGTTGATTTTGTTAAGGTTTGTTGCATTATTTTGAGATTGCTGTGCCTTGTTTGATCTGTGTTGAAGGGTGGCCCTATCTTTCTTCATTTTTCTAAGAATAAACAGTACCAACCATTTTTATTCTTACACTAACTACTATAACCGTTTCTTTTACTCTTATTCAGTCTGGCCCCTGTACATTTATAAATGTCAAAATAAGACATTTTCCTTCCATGTTCTTTCTTGAGTAGCTTATAATTCTTACCATTTCTCAATGCGTGAACAGTTACTTTGCTTCAACTCGACCAATTACCATTTGTTTGAGTGAACTCAATTCCGCTTTATCGTTCGCCATTACTGAGCGGTGCCTGGTTGTCAGAGTTGTTGTACCGACACATTCTTTGTTTGATTTGCGAGAATATTTCACATTCGAGGTATGATATTTAATTTTCATGTACATTGTTTCAATTAGTACCGTATAAAATCCAGTTTTCACGAGCGTCTTCTCATTAACCGTTTGAAGATTATCTTCTCTACCGTTGGATATTGAGAAAGGTATTTTTGGATTAACCGATTACGCGTAACTCGGTGTGAACCTTGAATCATTAACGAACGATTCAATACCATCCGCATGAACGGTATTACAGTCTGTTTTAGCGGTTACTTTGCCCATCGATGGATAATCGTTGAATATGTTACTGACCCGTTATAAGTGAATATGATCTGCAGTCGTACGGTAATGTTCCATCAACCTTAATTGTCGAGGCGGTCGATTTGTTTCTCGAAACCGGAGAAGAAGTTAATTTTATTACGACAAATTTCTTACCTAGAAGGCTTCACCCACTTCTCGTTAATGAAATTCATCGTGTGACACTGCTACCAATAACATACGATCAAATGCAGTAACCCAGCTGTGCCTCGTGGAATCGGGGAGGATCGCCGTACAACACGGTCGGCCGGTTTTATTTGCCTTGTTATTTGCCTTACTATTCTTATGTTCCCTATGAGGTTTGCAGATTAGTCGGCTAGTATGAGACGTGCAAATAATACGACGTTTGCAGACCATGTTCAAGGGTAGTAGAGCTTCACAGTAAAGCCATGGCCTCTAACTTCCGTAACCACTGGGTTTTTTGTAAGTGCGATCTCGAGTTTCACATAGACTTGTATCTAAGGCTACGATACCCTCTGACACGGGTGTGACGGCGCAAGACGATGATATAGCGAATACTTGTTGGCTAGTTATTCCTTTGTGTTTGTCGTTTCAGATGTGCGGACGAGGGATGTTAGCGGGGAAACAGAAAAAAACACGCACCGAGAAATTGCACTTATGAGGTCAGCAAGACCCCCGAACCCCGCCTCTAACTGACTTGTAAAAAAACTCAATGTAGCGGAAGATTTGTACCCCGTTTCTCTTTTGTTCCACACACAGTACACACGCTGTTCTCGCGGCTCGTTTTACTTCTTGTCCCGATGTTCTGGTGAGTGACTGGCTATTTTGTATTAGGACTACTCCGCGTATCCTACATTGAGCGTATACTATCGTTTCCGTTTCAGCGCGTCCATGAGCATCGAACACTGTGCTGATCTTTTGCTCGATACACGGGCCATCAGATACCATTATGAGACTTGATTCAATACTTCCAATGGTAACCTTATCCTGGACACTGACAGGGCAAGCAGTTCAGTCAGTTCCTCATCTCTTACAACATACGTCTCCGATGCGCCAACGCCGGTCAACCTTATCCTGATCATACATAGCCGAAGTCCTACACCCCCTTCATTGGTTAGTAAACTAGCATCAACAGAACACACTTAACGGGTGCGCGGCAAATGTGGCACAACACTGTCCCAGCGCGTTGGTGAGTCACAGTTGTCCATGAGCACGAACCAAGAAAGCCCAAAGCCGTTATTTGAATGCCGTATTTGCACAAGTGGTCCTAACTCAGAACGTAAGGCACAAATCCGTTCAAACATGATCACCGTTCTGTGTTCGCTAGACATGATGTTATTATTTATAACGCCGCAGAAAGTGAAAGCCTGTTGCTCTGCCAAAAAGACGTGGATAGGCAGTTGCTATAACGATCTCCGCGATCTACTTAAGCTAGACATGGGAGGTAAACCCACACCTTGCAAGCCTCGCAAATCTCACCACAATGGACGCGCTGGGTCATCCCGTGCTTTGCATAACCAGATGGAAGACATCGAGAAGGCTCTGTTAACGACGTCTTCCCTGTCAAGACTCAACCATTCTTGCCTGAGAGCAAACTTCGACCTCTCTCAGACGGTCGGAGACACACGACGAACGTCATATCGCAACCTTAGAAGTTCCTACAATCACCGAACGTGTAGGTTGTCTGTACACGGAGTAGAGGTGGTGAAAAGTGCGGTTTTGTTGCCTGCTCACAAACACGACATCAGCCAGTGGATGTTCATTCAAGCCGGGCTAAACATGGTCGTGGGCGAATGCAGTGCATGCTGTGTTCAACACTTCCCGTGCCCAGCACACTCTGGCTCCATATCAACCCTCAGACTTTTGCCAATCACTCCTAAAATATCAGGTTATCCAGCGCCTTTCCCAACAATTTCTTACCTGAGCTTCGACTTCATGCAGGCAGACCAAGGTCTGGACGTGGAAAGTCCGTCATCGGTGTACGTTCTAGAACGGCAATTGTGGTGGAGTCGATCAGGATACTGGATGTCATCAGTAGCTCGCTGCCTCCCACACGGACAAAAAGCTGGTACGGCCGACACTGAATGGGTCGGCCTAGCCTAGGCAGTACTCGTTACCACTCTGAAGGCAGACACTGCTCCAAATAGGAGTGCGCAGTTACACATGTCTGATTGGATGTGTATTTTTATTCATGTCCATTCTGTAGAGAAAATTCCGAAAGAAATGCGATAGCTAATCGGTTGAAAGCAAACTAAGATCATAAGTGTAATGTTGGCATGGACGACACCTGATATTTCCAAACGTGAAATTGGTCTTGGTTACCCTAATTTTCGTCATGACCAGTTGGTCCGTACAGAAAGAAGCCTAGTGGTTTACTTCAGTGCTAAATAACTTGCGGCCCTGAACAAAGACCCGGCTCTGCCTTTACGTGATGCCCGCCGGTGGATGTATGTTAGGGCATCTCACTCGCCACACGTCATTGTCAGCGTCATTTATCGCACCTCATCCGTAACCCCACAATGGGATAAAAGAATGTACAGTGCCGTTAGACCTACCACCGCTGCTCTTGGATGTTGCGTCATGGTTCTGAATGACTTCAGCCTCCCGTATGCAGGCCTCTCAATCGGGTTTGCCTCCGACACTGTAGTCACTGAGCTATACAGTCTCGTGTAGGAAGTGGGATTCACCGAACACGTCAACCAACTCACGAGGTGGAGGGAATGTCACAAACCATCTCGATTATCGATCACCACACCCTGATTATCATCCAAGTTAGTGCGCCGTTGGGTGACAGCGACCACGCCACAAGCAGCTCCCGCTTACTGTGATGTAACCACCACCCATCTCTAGTGCCGGCTCGGCGAAGTTTCAGATGGGATGACCTCCAAGAGATGCGACAACACCTGTCTGAAGCTAACAGGCTACTACCTGATGAGCACAGCATCACAGATGAACACCTGGGACATATTGTGTGACATCTGAACAGTGTGGTAACTAGTTCAGTCATACTGTGCACTTCACGTAACGCCTGTAAGTCATCTTGACTCAAACCATCAACCGTATGTCTAACGAAGGAGAAGCGGGCCTTGTGGAATTCATATCTTTTTGAAGTATTCGAAGTCTCGCACCCGACATAAAATGTTGTCGCGATCGATGCACAGCAGCCGCAGGCGCCTATCGCGGGGTTTAACAAACTTGTTAGGTCCAATGGTGACTATCCTAAAATAGTTTCCGGGCACATTGCTCCTCCGATCAGGCTGAAAGGTGCTTTGTCATCCTTCATGAGACCTTCAGGACTCTACTTCTGATTCCGAGGCAGCGGAGATATTACGTGTCGAGTATGCTTCTGTCTTCAACAACTCGGTCGAGACGGTGACACTCACCATAGCTTTCAACTCCAATCGTCTCCAACGCACATCTTCTACATTCACCCCGGATGACGTGCGCCCCAAGTTGCTCTTGCTATTCCGTGATAGGTCACCGGCGGCTTATGGTTAGCGGCATCCGAAACAGATTAGCCTGTCACAGTGACCGAAGCCAAAGGACGCCTGCGCTATAAACCATCACCGCAAGTGGCTTGCGCTGCACCGCTTGCAGTTCCACTCACACACCACGTATCCGGTGTAAACCCGAAGGAATAAGACCAGTAGGTGTGTGAGTGAGGCCTTTGTGTCCAGCTGGCCAATGCTGGTTAGCCAATTGAATGGCTAGCACGAAAAGGAAACCCTTATCTCTCGGAAAATAAACAGTGAGAGAGACTGCAATGACAAGATCTGTACTAGGAAGAAAGATATGTAAACTGTAATACAAGAAGCATTTAAGTATACGAATGCATGCTATTGCATTCAAGAGAGGACAAAGTTGAAAAACAAAACTCAAAGTTGAACTACGAAAAGATCAGACAGACGATTCATCATTCAATACACCAACAAAGCCCAAGAAAAGAGTAGGTAGAAGACCACAGACACCCCAGTATCTGAAAAGAAGAGCGGATTAGTTTCCAAACGACCATGGTCTTGGTCGTTGCAATCATTAACAAAAACAGAACGGATATGCCGGTATGACCTACCTGAGCCTAGCATACTCGTTGTCTCTTCGCCGACGGTGCATTATGAGTACGTTGGTGACCTACTAATCCAAAACGGCCAGCGCATTCGCGGCCGCACACATCGCAACGCCATATAGTCATGTCATCACGACCTATGACACCGATGGTTCCCCTGCGTACCGCGCGCTTTCGTTCTCGGCCGCGCAATAACTGCTCGTTGAACTCGCGGACGCCCGTCCGAATTGTATTCCTCCAAGCAGTCCGGTTCAATGCTAAGTCTTCCCAACATCTAAAATCAATTTTACAACGTGAAAGACTTACCTGCACAGCATCCTGGAATCTCAGCTTTGGGCCACCAGGACTTCGCTTACCTGATCTCAGTTGTCCATACAGCACCTTTTTCGGGATACGGTCATCGCCCATCCGACGGACGTGACCCAGCCAACGAAGCTGATTCAACATCAGCAAGGCTTCCATCCCGTTCATGTCCGCTCGCCGCAGTACCTCAGTGTTCGGAACCATGTCCGACCACCGAATACACAAGATGCGTCTTAGACATTGCAAATGAAAGTGGCTCGAATAGCGCACGTTCCGTTGATACAATGTCCACGTTTCACTGCCATACAGCAGTATAGACAGCACCATTGAGCGGTAGACGAAGAGCTTAGTGCTCGGCTTCAGGCTGTGATTCTTCCACACACGTCTTTCAAGACGTCCGAAAGCAGTACTGGCCTTTGCCACACGAGCTCTCAACTCACGGTCCACGGACATACTGAATGAATGTGCAGGTGAACTGGCGAAACCGCTTGCTCGTTTTTTCCAACACTCATATTTTACTGGTTGTATTCCAGCCACGTGAAAGCAATGCGCCAACTACCCAACCTACAACGGTGGGTATAGAACAGACCTCGGTAACTAGAGAATTTTTGCTGTATTATCAACATTTAAAAGGCAGTAAAGACAATTTCGTAATCGACCATTCAAATATTCACTCACTATTGACACAGGAGCAACACGGTATCAGAAATTCTTGCTCATACACGAGCAAACTACTGGTCGCTTTTGACTAGTGGACAACGGCTGCAGCAAACTGTCTCCCATTTGTGATGTGTTCGTAGGTCTCACGAGAGCCTCCAATAAGGCCGATCACGATATCCTGCTGGACATTTGGATAATCTGGGATATACAATAAAGTTTGTCTATGAGTCAATCGGCACTAATCCTGTCGAACATACAGTGTCAATGGTAAGCTATCCAGGTCGTTCAACGCCGCGACTGATGTACCAAAATGCTCACACCATGTCCCTTATCATTCTTAGCCTACGTCAACGACATTCCAAGCTTAAGTTACTCTCCAGTTATGATATGAAGTTTTGGCGCGTTTTACGCAGCGATGAAGAAGCCCACTTTCAAAGAGACCTGGATGCTTTGCATCCATAAACCGTAGGAAATCGATTGCTCTTCGACATGTCCAAGCCAAGGGTTATGCACATTAGTCATCATGGTATCCGAACACATTGCAACAGTGGCACTACTCTGGTCACTGCCCACCAGGAACGCCACCCATGTACCGATGTTATGTCAGATCTCTCCCATAGTAATAACATTATGCTGCTAGCAAAGAGAGTCAGTAGTAACCAGGCAATGCTGATTAAAGTTCTTGCGATTTTCCCAGTCGATACCTTCTCATGCGTCTACAGCACACTGGTGAGGCCATTGCTGGACGTCAACACTCAAACATATGTGCCATACTACAAGAAGGAGATAGTTGCCCTAGAAACTGTCCGGAGGGGGACATAAAGCGTGTTGAGGGCTTATTCTCCTTGTCGTTTGAGGACTGTCTGTCAAAACTAGAACTGCCTCTGCTGCCTGACAGGCGGATGAGATACGACCTTATACTAACAAACAAACCATGCGCTCCCCGAATAACCTCAACAAAAACCTTTACACTGTCGTTTGTGCGGTAATTCTTAGGAGTTATAAGTACAAGGTTTGTACACCACGTAGCAGCCAATAATGTGGTCGGCACAGTTTTGCTTTCCGAGTCTGTTCGACATGAAATGCACTACCGGCAACGACTGTTCGGGCACTGTCAGTCAAAGCATTCGAGAAGTAGTTGAATGACTGGATTATCTCAAGCTGGCCAATGATAGTCGGACACGGAAAGTCCTTGCCATTTCATTGCAGTCATTTACTTTCTTCCTTTTTTATTATCCCCTCTAAATCCGTACAGTTATTTATTCCCCATTCTACTGTTATGAAACAACATCCTTGTTTATTTGAATGCTGATGGCTGCTCTGACACCCAAAACACCCTGCGTGCCCTCATCACTCCAGTAGTTCGTGTGACCGAAACAAAAACCACAAGATGACTGTCAAATTGAGATGGAATCTGGCGTGAAACAACACATCTCGTGCTAATCGTTCATGCCGGAAAACTTTGAAGAGGGGATGGTGTGCGAGTATTATACTTCCAGCCGTGCGATAAACCGGAATAACTTGCGGTAGACGTCGCGTAGCAGGCATCATAGTTTAGTGCACGCTAACTAAGTCGTGAAATACAGAAATGTCGTTGAGAAAAGAGGCCGAATATTCATCGGAAGAAATGTACGAATGATCTCTTATAGAACGGCAAACGGTGATGGAACTGGTCCAACAGATTAATACCCAGTCTGTAGTCACTATCGAGAACCAACCGAAAATGGGAAGCAAGGACTCAGAGCGTTGACCCTTGTGTATTAGTATTAACCCTAGAAGATAAAGTACAGAGAAAAGCACGTCAAGTTACCCTAGTAGCACACTTAGTCGGTCGACCGACTATCGAGTGACTGTTGAATGTCTTACGTTAGTTACTCAACAATTTCACGGATAAAGCAATTTAGACTTCACTGTTTGTAACCTCGCGAACGAGACAAATGGGAAGGACGTGGATTGCATGTTCAAAACTCAATTGCTATCGGTTTAGTTTTGTTTAGTCACACCATCTGACCATTATTTCGTGAGCGCGGCTTCAAATTAGTCGGCCATTCGCGATGTGGGTTGTGGGTGTGTATTGTGTGGGGAGTTGCGGACGGTGGGTTTTCGTTCTATTAATCAGCAGGATATTCTTGTTGATTTTACCTGAGTGGCATATTGTCGTATTTTTAATATTAACTGAGTTATTCCATTTTCAGTAAGACTCTGAAAACTCGCATAATGACCGAAAATTGTGCAAGTTCACTTTGCATTTTGATGGTCCCTCAGTTGTGACAGACTAGTGAGCGTTTGATTTAGTTGATCGGCGTAATATTCTCATTGTTTTTACTGTAGTGGCATATTGTCGTATTTCTAATATTAACTGAGTTATTCCATTCTCATTTAAATTCTGAGAACAACGCTGGGTGCAAAATGCTGAGAAAAATCCGCAAAAAAGAAAAGGCGAGCGGGGAATGAAGTCGACTAAAGATCCGTTGTTCACGTCGTACATTTAATCCCGTTCCAATACATCATTTTTCTTCCCCAATCGTCTTTTAACCATCTTTCTCAATATGATGAGGTCACCGTGATTAAGAATCGCTATATCCTGGGAATTAAGCTAGCAAACACGTCGTGTTCGTTAACTACGACATCTAGGAAAACTGCCGAGAAGCGTTCGTAACGAAATAAAGGCGAGGAAAAATTTCCAGATTGACCGTTTATTGAGTGACTAAAAAGTGTTCATTTACCGCACTCATTAGTCACTCGATAAACGGCCGTTAGTCACTCAATAGTCGGTCAGTAAAAACTCAGTAAACGGTCGTGCTACCAGGGTACCGGGGCGCGGAGCGAGTTGTGAGTATAGTCCTGGGACGGATATTACAAATGGAATAGCTTTACTAAAACAAAAATAGGCAAAAAGCCAAAATCATCAAAAATGTACGAGTGAATGCGACTATCAAAAATATCGTTTATGATAGTCGCTACAACGATACTGATAAACAGGTTAGTCAAGGAGGTTATATACTGGCCGGAAGGTGGGTGCTTTCGATTCGCGCCACACAGTCACGTGGTTTGCGGACAAACAACTGGACGGCATATATTATGCAAATTTTCTTAATAGATACAATACGAAATCGTAAGTTTTAAAACCATTTTACTCACCATACCGCAGTTAGGTCAGTGAAATCTACTGCCGCGGGTAACTAGAAATTTGATTCAAATTACCTCGCTGTCATTGTCTTTTCATATTTTTGTCCTATTGGTGCTTTGTGCATAATAAATTTACATACGATTACTGTTATTCGTTGTCGAATAACATACCAATTTCTTTACGTATCAAATTATCTGGTTAACAGTATTTATATCCGTATATATATCCGTTTCATATCGTACCGTTTAACGCATCTATTTGGCCTAGTATCTGTGCAGATATCTGCTCGGTTCCACTATTTCCTGGCTTTACGTTCCACTCCTTTCGCCTGCCGTTTATTTAACGCAAATACATCCGTTTTCCTTCACAATGACACGCACGAGATCCGGCAGCATCAGTGGATTAGAAGTATCGAGTGCCTGTGGTCGTTTCGGCTGTCGCAAGACTGTTCAAAACGGTATGCAGTGCCAGACATGCCTACACTGGTAC
>JTDE01003751.1:48998-66359 GCA_014338405.1 Paragonimus skrjabini miyazakii | reverse complement strand
GTTGTGGCCATTCTGCTCGGTCAAAAAATCTGTCGTCCAATTCTGTGCCTCAACTCTTGAATGCAAATGAGGAATTCAAAATTCTTATCCACTGCATACGGACGTTGTTTATGAATTCAAATAGAACATTTGCTATCACTACCCAGAGATCAGAATGACTCAGTTGCCATAAGACTGCGATAGGTTTCAACAGTTTTTCAGATTGAGCAAGAACATGGAAGTACAATGATCAAAATCTTGTCGTACAGTTGTGGTTGTTTAGAAATGGCGAGTGAAACTTAGGCGGTCGCGTGTCTCTGTGGTTCCTATTATAAAATAATTATTCAAACAATCCCATACCTCGTTGTCCACATATCCTCCTGCTCCGGGAATCGGCGTGTCACCCACACGACCAGGTATTTTATGACTGGCTCCGCTAGTCGATAGTCCGACGGCCATCGATCCATACTGATCAATCGCGACCATACCAATCGTGTCATGATTGTCGTGGTCCACGCTATTCAACGGCCTTAGTGGTGTGAGTGTGAAGAGTTCCGAGGCTAAACGATGTTTAAATAAAACGATGAAAAATTCCGTATAGTCCTTGTTAATTGTGAACAAACAGACCTTTAATTAGGGTGTAAGGACTTGCTAGGTTTTACATTGAGGCATGTGCTGTTATCTGTTAACTTTTTACTAACAACAGGGTTTCTTTATCAAGCAATACGCCACAGTGTGCATGAAAAAAATAATAACCTCTTAAACAATTGAAGATCATTGTCAGGTGTTGTCTCAAAAGTGTATGGAGCGAAGTTTCCATACACACATGCACGGAAGAATATTGTCTAACGAATGAGGTGCAGACATTCGGATGGGTATGTGCTACCAAGTGATAACGATTATCTCCAGCAAAAGTGCGTGGGTACGACCTGCAAGCAGTTGGGCCTAGTGATCATAAGATGGTCTCACTCAGTTGCGTTTCTTCAGTACTACAAATACCGAGAATCGAATCAACGATCTGTGAATATGCGCTGTCTTATCATCATCATCAAAAACATTATCGCGGTGGTTGTGGTCAACATCAGCATCGGTTGAAATACTCGAAATGTTTGCAACTTGAACCCGTGAACTGAAGCTAACAGTCGGTGCGGTCACATTTGGTCAACATTAACATTTTACAATTTATTTAAATACAGCCTTTAAGTCAGGGGATTATAAAAACTGAATAATCACTGGAGATCATTACTCACACTGTTGTGTATGGACACTGATTCGAATTACATGCACAGACGTCGTTTAAAGAATTCGTAAGCGACTGTGTTAGCAGGAAATGTCACCCAACCGCTTGGTTATAATAACTGAACTTGATATCTAACTTCGTTTTTCAATAGTGTGTATGCACAACGATATCTGAAATGGAAAGCTAACAGTATATTGTGGTTATCGATTAGATAGTGTAAATGCGTTCTTCGGTCCAACTGTCCTATTTTTCATTCTATATAGAGTGTTTTGAACAAACACATGACCTCGCTCTCTGCATTAACTGAGCACATCATTCAAGTCGATCCCGGATGTGAATTCGATTATTTAGTTTGATTGAAGGGCTCCCAAATCTCTTTTTATATAACACTGCTTTCAGATCACAAGTATGTCACCTAATCGTTTACCGTACCGGGCATTATACGCTGAGGCCACCAACAGTTGGGTCAAACCGCGTGGTGGTCAAGCAACAAGGTGGTCACAATATATGAAGACCTTGACTGCTCCATTGAGCAACGTGGGTAGGTGTCGCCTGCCTGGATGGGGTCCTCGTGATCACTCAAACCGCTGGTTAGAGACGCTATCCGAGATGGCGATGTGTCGCAGTCAATGGCGTACCTGTGTCCATACCATTTCCTCTTCTTCCTTTTAGTCTTTTCTCAATAATTTTCACCCTTCTTAGTAACGTTTTCTTCTAGGATATTCCACGTCACTGTTGAGGTGAGCGGCGGCCCGAGCCACAGTACCTTTTGGTCAGGCTCATGGCTGTTGTAATGATGATGATGAAGATCACACCCGTGCTCCCTCATCCGATTGACGGATGGTCCGTCTCCATTCAGTGCGCTAGTTTGCAATCTTTCAAGTGAGTGTTTAGAAAAACGTATCGGGCAAACACCTAGATAATAACGCTAAACTATGAAGACAACAATCAATCCACTTAGAACCAAGGTAGAAAAAGTCGAACTCACGATGTTTTTACTCAGTAGGAAATGAACATGAAATGAAATGAATCGATCAGTGTTGCTCGCGAGGTTTCTGTCTGCCTGATCAAGTTGTACTCCACATCATTGATGCCGTTTAGGCGCAACGGTTAGAAGTCGACCACTTGACCAAACAGATAGACGGAGATGCCTCGGAAGCAAAGACTGAATAAACAACGTGTGTAATCAATTCACGTGAATCTGATAATTGCTTGATCGTTACTAAACATGCCGTGGACAAATGCAAACCGTCAGCTTCCTATGTGATCTGATTGCCAGCGACAAGTAAAATACTATTCAGCCGATTTTCGGGACCATGGTTATCGCTGGATTTGAGGTATCGAAGACATCTAATTGCTCCCAAGAACGAACTTCACCAAATCCCGATCAAACGCATATGAACTTCAAACCAAAACGATATAAATAGTTGCAACTATTCACTTTTATACCCACACATACGTATAAGCTCATTTTTTAAAATATTTCTTCGAGGTAACATTAACAGATAATTATGGCTGACAAGACTTACATTCAAGTGTTGGCTTGTATGGACCGCAGTGTTTACTCGGATCTGGAACCCATGCTTCGCTTCTCCGGTAATTCGGTTGACATCGATCTCTTTGCCACTTCTTCCACAGTTCATAGGATTCAGGAGTGTCTAATGAACGAGGCCGAAATCCATGAGACTGCGCGAATTCGGCTGCTTTGTCTCCTACAAGAAGTGTGTGTTTGGTGGTCAGTAGGACTTTCAGTGCAACATGGGCCGCTTGACTAATATTGGGCATTGCAGCTACAGCTCCCGCCTACAATGAATGCAGTGTGTATAGAAATAACCTGGGGGTGTGTATATCATATTGACCAACATCAGCTTAGCGTTAAGTGATCAACCTTTTTCAAAACCGCTGTTATCTGATCTCAGTTTTCATATTCAGACAGATTCTTCTAGCAACAAAAGGAAGCGTTAGCATCCAGTTTCCAAACTGTTTCGGTGAACCGATGATATATCTTTATCTTGACTCGGTGTAGAATATGCTGACTACTGTTTTAGAAAACCCAGACAGTAGTGGAAATTCTAACCATGCTTCGGATATCACACAATAATTTGGTGGATTGAAAACTGTTTGCCTCTCGTAAGTTTCTGCCCACACGGTCATCTCAGGAAGGCTTATCGGGAGTTAAAATCCTGGTCGTAGTAGACACTACTGACGACTTCCAGTAAGCACAAAACTCAAAGCTAGTGCTTTTTCTCGAAACAGACTCACTGAATAATCCGTGGGAATGCCAGAGGTACAATCCGTTGTAAATGGCGTTCAATTCTTTTTGAGTCCACTTGCGCTTGACGGTTCTCAAAGCTTTTTACTTTCGAATGTGTGATATTCCACTATGATATCTGTGTGTTTCCCTACCACAGAAACAGTATGGATTTGCTAGACTGTCGTTATCAACTTTGCTTTGATCCTTCGGGTGTTAAGTTCACGTTATACTCGGGTGACTAACGAAGTAAGTGCAGAACAGACCTTGCGCAGGCTACACTTGTTAATTGGTCAAATTTTGCCTGAAACGCTCAGTCGGTCTTGTTGTTGCTACTAAACCTCAAGTGTACGTACACAGTAAACTATGCACATTATTAGTGAAGGTACATGTAATTCCTGTACATATTCACAAACTTTATCGTGTCTAAGGTAACTATTTAAATATCCCGCAACCGAACTGCTACCTACTATTTTTATCTCTCATAACAATGTGGCAGATTATTTTTCCAGTACCTATCAACCTGTTTGTTGGGACCACCAATCGAACCTCACTCATATTTGATCGCAGCCTTCGCATTCAGATAGACTTTCCAGTCAGGATCTTCGGAAAAGAACCACTAAACATGAATTTCGTTGTTGTTTTCAAAGTCCAACGTTCACAGGCACCCCTCTTATAATATCATGTAGAATGATCTTTTTGAACTGTCTTGGTATTGTAACGTATATTCTCTATCACTCAATACATCCACTTGCATTGTTTTTTTATATTACTTTCTCAAATAAACAATCTATCAACAGTTTATCAATGATTTTTCAAAACAGCAAGTCTATAATAACGCTCTACTCACAAGTGTTAATTAGCAAAATGTTTAGGTAAACGACAAATTGGCATAATCTTTTCTCAAGAAGACTGTTTTAACTAAGGAAAGAATGCTGATAGCTTCCGGTCTACGTCTAGAATCCCTTTCCATGTCTCACTAGAACAAAACAGTAATTTACTCCAGGTGCCTGTTGTAGACTTGTTTTGTGATTACTTATTAAATTGGAACGAATAAAATTTGTTTTACTGATAAAAAGTTTGGCAGATTTGATAATTTAGAAAAGACCCCATTGCGAAAAATCTGGACTTCGGCTGGATTCGAACCAGTGACAGAAACCTGTCCAAACGCGGCAAATGCTCTATCAGATGAGCTACGAAAAAACGCCGGAAGCCCATAAATTTTGCATTCGCCGCGTTTTGCTATGTTGTTACTGTCACTAGTTCGAAGCCAGCCGAAGTCCAGATTTTTCACAAATGGGTTTCTTCTAAAGTTTGTTTTGACTTGACAATTACTCTTTCCAGTAGGTGTCACCTTCCTCTACTAGTTACACACTTTAACGTCATCCGGATTACGACTGTTTTTTTCTGTTCGCCAAAATATAAGCACCTAG
The DNA here is from genome assembly GCA_014338405.1 of Paragonimus skrjabini miyazakii. NCBI lineage: Eukaryota > Metazoa > Platyhelminthes > Trematoda > Plagiorchiida > Troglotrematidae > Paragonimus > Paragonimus skrjabini miyazakii. Next base: position 61,456 of record JTDE01003751.1, on the reverse strand, counting down.
CTCTCTTCCAAGTAATGAGTTTTCTTAAAGTATATTGTTAATGCCCCTCCTAGCATTCATCCTGTTTAATCGTCCTACAGTATGGATTTTCGAAACTCTGAAGGTGATGTTAGTCACCCAACACAGCCAAATGTTTGAAATTTTGTTTCCCGTTTCAGAAGAAATAACTGCAAATGATTGTTTAACAGTTGCCTTCAACATTAAATGAAAGCCAAGGCGTCGTTTTCAATTCCGTGAAATATGATTCCCCGTTTTATCAACGCCTTTTTTTGCCTCCAGCAACTATCTCTGGTCCCTTACTCAATGGTTTCGAAATTTTTACCTGTTCATAAAAATTATCTGTTTCCATAGCAGTGGATGAGATATTTTTCACTACCTTAAAGTCCCTACTCGCCTGCTTGCAAATTTTTTCAATTGGATTCCAATCGTTCAATTTGTTCTTATATTTCTAATTCTACTAGATTTACTTGCAATTTACTATCTCTACCCCTACCTGCAATCATTCTGTTACATCTACTCTACCAAATTTGCTGGATAGATCAGACCAGTTAACATGTAAACAACTGTAGACTGAGTCATTAGACCGTCCGATCTGCTAAATACCCTAAAAAGGTCAATTCTGAATATCCACCTTCAAAGATTACAAGAACACTTCCTCAGATACAAAATATCTCTATCGTGTAGCTACTGTCGAAGCTCACACGAAACGTCAATTTTTATTCGGTTGTATTTTTAAAGTAATCCATTTCTAAACAAGATTTTTTGGGAGTTAAGTAGTAATGATCATTAGTTGAGAAACTTATACTACTCGGGAAAGGCGGTTGAACGGTTCAGGAATAGATATAGTGAATTTTACGTCACCAAATGAAATTCGTGTGACAGTATAGCAGACTTGATGAAAAAAGAAGCGAGGAGCGACAGTTGTACGGAAGAACGACATACATATATTGTGCAGTCAAATAAGTGGTAGGATGTGTTACACAAATGAAACCCTGTAGTGAATTCGTGATCCAAATACACTGATCGTTGGTATGTTGTGCAAGGTTCACGGTACAGGCACACGGCCCAAGCAAGCAACGTAGACGGGTAGTGTGTGCTCGCATGAGCGTGCGTCACAAAACACCACGTACTGGCCGTTCAGCGATTGTAACCACGGTTACAAAATCCGAAGTCCAAACCATTTTCAGCTTATACGTTAACAACAAGTCCACTGAAGGAGTTCTGTTAGGGAATAGCTGTAATCACAGCTATTCGAGCTATCAGGCGACGCAGGCTTGGGGATCAACATGCACCATAAATGCAGACGGACAATATAAAAGCATGATATCTTCCTAACACAACGCACCATCACAGTGGGGTTTCACCAAACTATTGACAATACCAGAACAGTGCGATTGAGAACGAAGCAGATTTACGATTTAGAACAAACGAAACCTAACAATGTTCAAGGGTTTTCAAAGGCTTGACCCCATTCATGACTGACGCCCACACAACGAGGCTGGACCTTCACGTGGTGTGATGGCTTGCGCATCACATTGGCCTATTGGGCTAAACTGGACGGTGTGGTGGCCATACCGACCAATAAGTAGAGGTCTACAAAAACCACAGTCTCCTGGTCCTCCAGGTTGGAGCTTGGAAGTAGGTTGGCATCTCTTTCCGGAAAAGGCGCCAGTTCTGGTACACTGCCATCCACTCGCTGCCTTGCAATACAAGCTTTTGAGCCACATGCTTTAATTGAGGACCCTAATCGTTCTGTTGTCTAGGTCTGGTCGTCTTGGTAGTATCTCAGCTCACATACAGTCATGAATAATCATAACTTGTGACTAAATATTATATGCCAGATTTGTGTTCAAGACTGAGGTACACATGGTGGTCTTCATGTGACGCAATGGTTCTTTCAATGTTGATATGCAGCATTCAAAATCTGAAGATTATGAGCTGTGCATGTTTTTAGTAAACTTTCCCATTGTGTCCGGACACTAGACATAGCGTCCAGTCACTTCTTGTCCGAGGAACGACAACCAAATTCAGTATTCGAATAACGTGTCTGATTCTTTCTTCTACTTAAAAATGAATCATAGAACGCATTCATAGTACTACTCGAACAATTGTCTTGATACAATGAATACACAATATTTTCCTGATTTACTGCAACAGATTTTGCTCGGTGTACTGAATCAGATATCCCGGAGGTAACTGTATTTTGGGATCCATGCTGAACAGATGTTGCTACACTGTGATACTCAGTGTAAACCTTAGTTCAGCCTTATAACGAGATTTAGACTCAGTGTCACCAGAGACATTTAGAGAGAAACACGTTAATCGACAGTAATCTGGTTCAAGTGAATAAAGTACTGATGTCGCCCATTTGTTTTGATCGTTTAAAGGTGTTTATAATGCAACCCAGAACTAAGTTTGTCATCTGGATGACATCAATATCGTCTGGTCAAATTCTTCAGTACTGTTTCTAGGACGGTGATCTATGTTTATTTCGCTAAACTTAACAATCGTGTAAATTTGTTTAAAACATGTAAACTTAATATTTAATTAAAAAAATAACCAAATGAAGCTATGGTTTCACAAATGGTGAAGTGAAAATTGGTCAAATATTTGTAACACCAAATGAATTCTTCGGCACTGACAACCACGAAGCAAAGAACGATCAATTCACGGGACAATAAAATCTGCCGTCGAATTGAGTGTTTAAATAGAGTATTTAATATTCTGCATATTTGTCACCTTTTTGACCTTCAATTAGTCACTCACAGAACAGAGTATTATAGTCATGCATAATTGTTGTGATCCAACCGTGCTCCTACAAAAGCAAACCACAAATGAGTACATGCTGTAATTCGACCGTGTTCAATTAGTGAATGGATGTGACAGAGTTTAAGCACTGAAGTAAACCGAATTGCAGTATTCTGATTACCACGTGTGTAACAGTTGTTTGTGACGATGATATCTACACAGTCGGTTGTTACTCACCTCCATTGTTCGGCCATCCATGACCATTGCGTCCAGTGTGGTATGCCCGTTCTCGTCTGGGGAGTTTCCATAGCCCACGCTATGAATGCTTGGATCAGCCTCGGCTGCTGTACAGCCAGCAGTCACAGCAGCCAAAGCGGTTCCCCACATGGACACACCGTCCACAATCGCCTCACCAGTCAATACTTCCCAAGCAGCATCTGTGGCAACAGTGAAGGGCCAGGTGGCAACCGCCATCACAGGTCCCCGTTTTGTTGAGGAACTCGTTGCTAGTGAGTTGCCTATGAGTAGGCACACATTATGGAACAGAATTATACACAAAACCTTGTGGGATATACCCATGACTGTTGATATATCACAACAATGCTAGTATTGGTGAGAGAAAATTAACAGGTAGTTCGCCTTATAAAATGTGACGATATGAGACTGGCATAAACTAGTGCGTATCGGTAGGGTTTATGTAGCACATATGCATTCAGCGGTTTGTTCTATGTTTGAAATCAATATGTTTGTTTGAACTATGACCAGATGTGATCGAACAAAGCTGGTTATACAGTGACAGACGTGATGGTTTGTTTAATTCAGTGTGAAGTTTATCTCATCATTAGGTGTGTAGAAAATGGTTGATGATAATTCAGTGCTATACAGTACACTTTGTCAAACAGTTCTGAATCATAAGGTGATCATTCAGTTTTAAAATGTGGTAACTATGGTCAGCCTCAGAGTTTCACTGGTATCTTACGATCATGTTACATCAAGCATGAAAAACACTGCTTTCGGTATAAATGACACACCAGTGATCCAATGACAAAATAATATAGTCATGATCATTCAGTTTGAGCAGAATTATGGGTACCAACGCAAACCCCTTTCATGGAGCCCAATGTGATCGCCACTTGTAACGACGAAGCGATGGTACTTTATTTTAGTAAACGACCACCAGATCTAAGCAGCTTGGGTTAACAAGACTGTGAATTACAGTGGCGATTCTTATGATGGCACTAAACCATTCCATATAATAAGATGCCAAGTGTTCTGAATCGAGCTTGTTAGTGTGGTCGATATCTAGTGTGAAATTGCGTATTATTCCTCATGCATAATCATCATCTTACTGCGCCTCATAAATAGTGTAATCACTGAGCTATGCTGACTGAATATTCTAGGGTTATTGTCGATCTACGATTCTTTTTTTTGATGTGCTGGTGTCGATGGCGCGCTTTCTGACAGATGGTTTACTGTTATGGGATATTTCTCGTCTTCATGTGAACGCCGTGATTGTACTAACACTCAGATGTGCAGAGAGTCTACCAAATGCATGATTATCAGCTGCTTCTGTGACGCCGTGCTTTTTATCTGGTTGTGCCTGAGCCCGCCCTGAAATGCAAGTAGACAAAACAGTATAACTGTTGTTAGCCAAGAACGCGGATGGCACAAGGATTACTTATTCAAGAAAGCAACATGGTTTAAGCGCTTAAACTGGATCACAAACAAAAGCACTCATTTGCATACGGTATTCGTCCCAGACCGTCTCGGTTGCTACAGACGTCAATGCTCAGTTCCTTTACGTAGCAAGGACCATTCTGTGCGATGCTGCACTCCGATGTTTCTTCTAGTATTTCTCCTGCAGCTACTTCGGAGTCAAAATGCCTGCTCTGGTCCCACTATTGAATAGCAGTCGTGCGAGTAGTATATTACGATCGCTCATCCTCACTACATAACTAAACAACGGCAAATACACATTTGGTCGAAATGTTAGGTGTTTGGAAAACTCAACGTTTTAGAAGTTTTCGATGTGTCATCAACAGGTCACATAAATCACCCGCCAAAGTAAAGCGCCTCCGCACTGAAAATTAACAGGTAGCCAGTTTTGTGGCATCATACCCCTTTCCCGTCAGTCATCTAAATACCAACGCCTAACTAACCGATTGTACGCTCTTACTGGCTGGGAAGTAAAATTCGGAGTCCAAGACATTTCACGAGGATTCCAACTGTAAGGCTCATCCTAAGGACTTGCTGGTAAACTGGTCTCTTAGTAGGGTTCTCGTGACGTGAATGAGCTACTGTGGAATAGCCCACGATGTCAAAGGCGAAAAGGGTCGGCATCATCGCAGTCACCTTGTGTTGATTTCTAAAGCAAAGCTTATAGAGCACTCTGTCTAAAGCTATGGTTGGCTTCAACCAAGGATTTTGTGAACCGCCTCATCCGATGGTGACTGCTTTTCAGTCGCTTCTTGTTTCGTTTTCAACAGCTTCAGTAACTTGCCTGGGTGACATACACTCGCTTATTGCAGTTCGAAAACAGTCTGCTTTCATTTTCTTAGGAAATCGTATGCGGACTGCTTACTACCTTGTTCTTCCGAACAATGGAATGTGCATATACAACCAATCATTGATACAGTGACTCATTTAGCCGGTCGTAACTACGGCTGTGTATGGCCATGGTGCATCAGGTGTGCCACGTTGAATAAAACTCTATGCGTTGTGATACGGAATTTTCAGGTACTTCTGTTTCTAACTCCCCTAATCAACCCGTTGGTATCTTGATTCACCGAATCGCGCTAGTCGTTTCAAAAGTTCAGTGAGGGACTTTCGGGTATCCAATCATATAATCCAACCGGATACAAAAACAGTTCTAAGCGGACTCCAGTAGAATCGACGAGGTACCAAATTGCTGCCAAGTGAACAGAGAATCCTGCCTGCTTTGTATGATTCATCACACTGTTTCGTGAGTAACTGTCACATACCAATTCTGAGAATTTGTTTAATAAATTAAATTAATTAAAAGTAATATGAAGTTGAACCTCATCCACAATTGATTGTAACTGTCGCATTCCCATGGACTTTCCAATCGACCCCTTTTGAACAGAGGAAGCGCTGAACGCAAGTTTCGCTCTCATTTGAGCTTGTCAGTAGTGCATATCCGTGCCACTACCGGGAATAGAACCATGGCCACGATTTGATGAGGCAAACCGTGTTTATCACTGCGCCATTGGCCACCTCAAATTCGGCATGATCGAATTGTCATGTGAACGCTCAATCAATTTCGCTTGTGAGTAATGATCAAGTTGTCCGATCACCTCGAGAGGAGACACAGTTACTGTCTGTTAACTCCAATCGATGACCCCTCTACTAAGACTTCTCTCCAAGTTGAAATAACAGAAATCACTGACTTGTTGGGCAATATTTGACTACTGATGAGTAGTAGGGGATTTTGGTCATTACTTACAAGCGAAAGTGGTTGAACGTTCACATGTGATAATTCGGTCGTGCCGAATGTGAGATGGTCAATGGCGCAGTGGTAAACACGGACAGCGTGGCCGGAGTTCTAACCCCGGCAGTAGCAAGCTGGTGCACTATTGACGAGCTCTAATGAAGGCGAAACTCTTGTCTAGTGCTTCCTCTGTTCAAAAGGGGTCGATTGGAAAGTCTATGGGCATGCGACAACTGCAATCAGTTGTGAGTGGTATTCAACTTGACCTCTGATCAGCATGGTTTCTCTAAGGGCCAGTAGCTTCGGGTTCTGATGGTACAACAATATTTTGAATGACTTAAATGGGTCAATCTGGTGACCTGTTATCATGCGGTCACAAATAACGGTGATAATTTGGTGTGCTTTAAAAGTGATCATGCAACATTCTCCCTCAATAAAATTGTCACCAGCCGAAAGAACGGAATGTGTGTAAATGAACAAAAAACAGGGACCAAGTGTAGTTACATGATTATTATGCAGTGTGTTTTGAGTAACGTGCTTATTCACAGGTAAAGAGGATGAGATGAACTTCAGCACATACAAGGATATTCAATGCAGATCACAAAATCAAGTCAGTGAAAATCGTGCAAAGTTTTATGTTTTCCTGGTGGCAATACGCTTTCATCTGTTTCGTATGATAGCTTCACTTGCAAATATGGTGTGTCATCCGCGATTACTAGTTCTGACTGAACGTACTACTTCTATAGAGAGGCTCACAAAGAAGTTATGACTGTTATCATCAGATGGCTTTGACGTGCAGTTTCCATCCATCCGCCAAGGAGCCTGACACAGGTATATTGTAGGTTATGCTCTAACAATGTAACTTCCATAAGGAGGTCGTCTCTTGATGACTTACGTTTCCCATGGTCGGAGAGATATCTTAGGTCGACAGCTATGCAAGGATAAAGTGTCAACTGTAGATTAGCAGGTTTGTCCGTAACACCGCCCTTAAGACATTCCGTTAGCTGAAGCGTATAGAAGTGGATCTAGTGTGGACTGTCGCAGAACGATCTCTAATTGATCAATAGTGAGTCTTCGTGGACGTAGTGCCCGACGTGGTATTCCAAAGATTCGGTTCATACGTTCTACAAATGTTCGCCTTTAGGTTATAGACTGCCTGCTACCAACAGTGAATCCACCATGCTCATATAAAACTAGCGTTAATTTTTTGCAACCGCTGTTCGTCTGAAGAACCTCCTTATTCCTGACAACACTCATATGGGAGGCCGTTCCTCAGACAGTAGCTTGGGGATGGGCCTAGTGACACTGAGCCAGTCCACTCGTTTACCCGAGTAGTCAGTTCACACATTTCGTATGCTAAGTACGAATGGTTTAACATGTTTCCTATGGCGTCGAGTGTGCTTCCATCCATTATAATCCGTACACAAAAGAGACATACGCACAATATATTCACAGGTCATGAGTTAGGTTCCGCCTGGACCACGCCTGCACCGCTTATATTTTCGTAATCCATCATGTTGTATGTTTGAATATAGACGTAGTAGTTAAGTCCATTCCCCTCTCCCTCTTTGTTTACTCTCTTCTCATATACGTTGTTTTTTCCTTTCTTTTTTCTTCTTCGTGATTGTGTGGCAGTTAAGCATCAGCGTGAACCACGAATGTATTGCTGTCTATGATGATGATGAGAACACAAACAATCCTACAGAAATCCGGCAACTGCTGCATTTTAGATACAAGAGAAGCATTTGACTCAATTGTCAGAACTGTGTTGTGAGGTTGTCTATTGAAGTAATTGTTGGGGTGCCCACACTGTTACCGTACCAAGGCGCCACTGCCGTGAGGAAGGAAAAAAGCGATTGACTTTGTCCTAGTTTGCGGACTTAGTCAGAGCGGCCGAGAGGGTGGCCTTGGCTAGTTTTTACCCGTCAGACTTTTTACTCCGTTGTGCCCATTAGTGACCCTAACTATTTTTTCCGATAAATTTCCTTCTCTTTTTATAATTTGGGAATGCTCTTATGGCCACTTCGCAAGACTATACCGAGATCGAACCAGCGTGGTCGCAGTACTTTTCGGGACCGAGATTTTCGTGTGAATTTTTACCGGGACAAGAATCCGATTTTATCGAGCGCATCACTATACCGACATTGAACCAGCGTATCGTTTAGGAGGGATTACAACAATTTGGCGATGGAAGAGCTCACGATGTCAATAACGTTCGAGCAGATGCAAACTCTCCTTCAACAACAGCAGAAACGATTCGAGCAAGCGCAGTTGAGACTGATTGAAACACTGACGCAGAAGCTGAGTTTCCAGCAACCGGTAGCAGGATCCAACGAATCCGTCAAACCCACAGCAGAATCTCTGATCAACTCAGTCAGTGAGTTCCATTTTGATCCGGTAACCGGCACCACATTCGAGTCTTGGTTCAAAAAGTATGAAGACATTTTCAAGGTGGAACTGTCAGACGCTGATGATGCTCGGAAGGTGAGGCTGCTGCTTCGCAAACCTGGTAACTCAGAGCACGAACGGTACATCAATTTTATTTTGCCGAAGAACTCAAGGGATTTCAGTTTTGACGAAACCACTCAGACGCTTTCCCAAATCTTTGGCGACCAGTCATCTCTGTTTAACATACGCTATCCGTGCTTGAAGCTCGTGAAGTCAGTAGATGATGACTGGGTGACGTACGCTGGAACAGTTAGTTGGGCGTGCGGAAGTTTCAAGCTTCGAACAATGACTGAGGATCAATTCAACTGTCTGATTTTCGCTTGCGGATTCCAGTCATCAAAAGAAGCAGATATCCGAACACGGATTCTGGCGAAGATAGAAAAATGTCCCGAAGTTACCTGCAAGATATCACTGCCGAATGCCAGCGCCTAGTGAATCTGAAGCATGACACCGCTACGATCGAACAAAGCAGTCAACCAAAGATCTACACGGTATCCTCAAGTGTCCCATTCAAGAGTGCACCAATGTCGGAACACGACAACCGAAGGAAACCCCATACAACTTGTTGGCAGTGCCGTGGATGGCATTATGTCCGACATTGCCCATTCAAACAGTATCGATGCTCCCATTGCTCCCGGCGGGGCCACAAAGAAGACCATTACCGTTCCAAGAGACGCCAGGACTTGCTTTATCAGAACTCCCGCAAGCCACACAAGCACCGTCTCTCAAGAGCACAGGTCGTGCTCGCAGCAAGAAACGACGATCGCTGGACGCGCAGAAAGTACGTATCCGCCTCCATCAACGGCAAGTCGGTCAGATTACAGCTCGATACAGCATCCGACATCACACCAATCTCTGACCGCACGTGGCACCTGATTGGTAAACCTACAATACACCCGACAACCCAACTTGCCCGAAGCGCTACTGGTTATCGATTGCCCGTCACTGGCGAAGTCCACTGTTCCGCAGCTATTAACGGGCCATCAATCAAGGGCACCTGCTTTGTGACCCGCAATACTGGCCTGAATCTCCTTGGATTGGATTGACAGACTACATCTATTTGACAGACCATTACTGAAAATCTGCAATTGCAATCAAGCGCAGCAAAAGCCAACGATGACATCAGAAGCTCACCGTAAACTCACAAACGCCCTCCAGCAGAGATATTCGGATGCGTTCATAAAAGACCTGGGCTGCTTCACGAAAATAAAGGCCAACGGAGAAGGTCCCCCAAGTCATGTTTTATAAACTTTCTCGAACAATTACCGGACAACCCCAAATCCGAACGTTCCAGATAGCAAGTCGCCGGCGGAGTGCAAGTTCAGTAGAAAACTCAGAACTGTTTTTGATATCATGATTCCGCACTCAAACAGAGGGGGAGGACGCAATGCAGAAATGGAAAGACGGTACAATCAAAGACACAGAGCTCGTGCACGGTACTTCACAATCGGCGAGCCGGTACTTGTACGAATGTTTCATGGACCGTTGAACTGGGGGAACGGGATAATTGTCCGGCAGCGAGGATCAGTCCTCTAGGAAGTGAAAGTCGGCGAAACCACAGATGTGCGGCACGCAAACCAGATTCGCCGGAATCGCGGAGATGCACTGTACGACCATGAAGGACCAACCGCGCAACTCGATATACTGCTGGACACTTTTGACTCGAAGTAAGAACGCCATAACGAAACCGAACATTCGACAGAACCGACGTTACAGTCGCAGGACAATGAGCGCAAGTATCCCATGAGGTGGAAACGGCGGACGAACAAACGCTGCAAACCGGTCAAACCCATTCAAGTCGATCCTCGGAAGCAGTCCTGCGAATGAACCCAACAATCCTCAGGGGGAGGTGTTAGGGCGCCCACACTGTTGCCATACCAAGGCGCCTCCGCCGTGAGGAAGAAAAGAACGATTGACTTTGCCCTGGTTTGCGGACCTGCTCGGAGCGGCCGCGAGGGTGGCCTTGGCTAGTTTTTACCCGTCAGACTTTTTACTCCGTTGTGCCCATTAGTGACCCTAACTATTTTTCCCGATAAATATCCTTCTCTTTTTACGATTCGGGAATGTCCTTATGGCCAATGCACACCCTATAAGTACTTTGTCCTTGTCGCCTTGTTCGCACACGTTTCGGGGCGGGACAAAGCTCATTTTTTGTACGCGTCTTTTGGCTTGTCTTGGGAGCAAATACGGGAACAGTCGCAGTACTTTTCGGGACAGAGATTTCCGTGTGAATTACTAACGGAAGAAGAATCCGAATTCTGTCAAGTGCATTGCGATAGCAAGGACGAACCAGCGTACTGTTCAGGAGGGTTTACAACAATAATATATGCTCGAGTCGAGCTTAGGCTTGTGGCAGTGTGTCGCTAGCCTCGAAACCTCAAGTCTGTTGGGGCAAGATTGTCCAGTCTACACTTTCCTACCTAACTTTGCAGAGAACAATATCCTAGAGTGCGCCCTGACAGACTGTCAGTATTATGGTGTGGAATAGTTTCCAGGCATTCCACTTTGAGGCGGTTAAGAAACCTGATCCATTTGCGAGGAAGATGTGCATAATGTACCAGTTTTTGACCATCGATATGTGTCCAGAGCATTGCGTATATATATATATATATATATATATATATATAAACCACGGCGAGTGGCAGACGTGCCTTAGCTTGACTACATTTTACGGTTGTCAGCACATCGCAACATGTGATAGGTTAGGCTGGAAACAGAGAACTACTGGCCAGTATGTTGCTTGGGTTCAGGACACGAATACATTGATAGTAATAATTGTTATAATTGGGCGTTCCTGGCTCCCTATTTCAAGTTCGATGGAAAACGAACACTTTTAGATGAGAATGCTCTCAGACATAGTGACGAACAGAAGCCAACGATGTATGTGTTGCGAAATTCTGCGTAGATCAGTGTAGCTGTATCTCGTTTTACATCCCATTTTGCAGTACACAATCGTCTTTCCTCCTTACATAATTTGGTATGTTTGCCACTTCTTGTTGTCGTTTTCTGTCGACTAGGTCCTGACCATATCTGCTACCTTGGCATGGTAGTCAGGCTTGTGCGCTGTTTTTATCCGCAGGACTTTGCTGACGGCGAATTCAGTCGTTGCAGGTTCAACCGTGCAAGATTGGTCAAAGCGGAGCAGCCAAACAGAAGACAGATGACTTCGTTGTGTGTGGTGTCAGTGTGTTCTGTTTCGGTTCGGTTTGATATTTTCTGTTTTGCCTGACCTGATTCTATGTATGTGTGATCGGTTTGTCTGTGCCATATTATCTCTGTGTGAACGTGCCGAATGTTTTGAGTTATGACTGTCGAGCATGTTCTAGGTGGTTGATGTTGATGCGTATGCATGCGTGTGTGTCACCTGTTGCCTTGCGTCAGAGGAAGATCCACACGATTCCCCCTTCGCTCTCCTGCTCACATGCAACAATCTAATCAAATTGACGAACTTACCTTGACATCCAAACTTACCAAGCACCGTCCACAGCGCCTCACAGCTCACGGAATCGAAAGCCTTGGGGAAGTCTAAGAAGAGGACATACAGGGGCTGGTTCCGTTCCCGGCACTTCTCCTGAAGCAGTCGAGCAGCGAACATCAGGTCGATCGTACTCCGACTCGCCCGGAATCCGTATTGTTCCTTAGGAACAATGGCCTCTGAGACATCCGTATTCAGCCGGTTCAGAAGGATTCTTGCAAGCACCATGCCTGAACAACTCAGCAGACTGATGCCTCGATAGCAGTCGGGGCATTGCTTGTTATCCTTACTATTGGATCGTCCCTTAATACCAGCTCAATCGTTCGCCCCCAGAACCGA
>JTDE01003751.1:21622-47262 GCA_014338405.1 Paragonimus skrjabini miyazakii | reverse complement strand
CGATCAGTGACTGCCAAACAAACACCATGCTCCCGAGCACCGTCTGTCGGGTGAGCTATCCAGTAGAAGGTGTACCTGGCACCTGCTTCCCGTAACTTACCTTGGTCCGCAAGCCTCGTCTCGTTCAGGGCTGCTACATCGATTCCACAACGACGCAGTCCCATCGTGATCAATGCGGTTTGCCGTTCTGGTCGTATTTGGGACTGTATCGATGCAGCAGCGTACGCACATTCCATGCTCCAACACAGAACGTTTGCGTCCCCGGGCCTGTTTCAGATTGCTCTTCGGGCTACTGAAACTTGAGTCAGCATTATCTGCTCGGGGATTAATACTGCGGGGACAGTATTAGGGTGAGTGATTTGCAGTAGCATATTTTCGTTTATTCACCCTGCCATGTGCAGCCGATGCAGTATAGTATTTGGTTTCTGTTGTATAGTCATATTTTATGTGGACTTCGGATACTGCCGGGACGCCTAGACCTAGATAGAAGAGCGATTACGACCTTTGGCTCGAAAGCCTGTATCGCAAGGCAGCAGGTGACAAACACGCATCAGCATCAACCACCTAGAACATGCTCGACAGTCATAACTCAAAACATTCGGCACGTTCACACAGAGATAATATGGCACAAACAAACCGATCACACATACATAGAATCAGGTCAGGCAAAACAGAAAATATCAAACCGAACCAAAACAGAACACACTGACGCCATACACAACGAACGCACCTGCCTTTTGTCTGGCTGTTTGAAGCAGGGTTGTGTCCTGGTCCCATCCCTATTTAGTTTATATTTTACTGCTATGCTAGCAGTTGTTTCTGAGGATTGTGGTAAGGACGACGTTGAGGTAGAGTGCCGGACGAATGGGCGCCTACTGAATATTCGAAGTTACGGCGTCCCAACCCGGTTACATACCTCAACAATGCGCATGCTTCCGTATACGGATGATAGTGCGCTGTTCGCACACAGCAAGGACGAACTATAGTGACTGGCCACGACTTCCGCGTTTGCGGCATCCAAGTTTGGATTGGATATCAACACAGGTTAGACATTTTCTTTCTTTTAGCCTTCTCCGAGCGGAGGTACTATATGTGCACCTTCACCCCAAATCCGTGTTAATGAAGATGTTGTCAGCAGCTGCACAGATTTCTACTATTTAGGTAGCAGTCTGTCCAGCGATCTGTCGGTGAACGGCGAGTTGACAGCTCGCGTGGCAAAGGCCAGTACAGCTTTTGGACGTCTTGAAAGACGTGTTTGGAGGAACCACAGCCTGAAGCCGAGCACTAAGTTGTTTGTTTAGCGCTCAATGGTGCTGTCTTTACTGCTGTACGGCAGTGAAACGTGGATATTGTATCAGCGTAATGTGCGCTATCTGAACCGCTTTCATTTGCAATGTCTAAGACGCATCTTGTGTATTCGGTGGTCGGACATGATTCCGAAAACTGATGTACTGCGGCGAGCGGATGTGAACGGGACGGAAGCCATGCTAATGTTGAAACAGTATCGTTGGCTGAATCGCGTCCAACGTATCATCGATGACCGCATTTTAAGGCAGCCATGTTAAAGACGATGGAATTCAGATAGGCAAACTCCCGGTCATCGAAAGCGGAGATACCAGGATGTTGCCCAGGTAATTCATTCGCGTTGTAACATTGATTTTAGATGTTGGAAAGACTTAGCGTTTGAACCGGACAGTCTAGAGATATATGATTTGGACGGCCATCTGAAAGCTCACTGGACAATTATTGCGCGGACGAGAACGAAGGCACACGGTACGCAAGAGAACCATCGGCGCAATGATTCGTGGTGACATGATTCAATGGCGTTACAGTGTGTGCGACCACGAATGCGCTGGTAGCTTGTGAATAGAAAATCATCAGCTTACTCACAGTGCACCGTCTACTAAGAGTTGACGAGTGCGTTAGGCCCAAGTAGGTCATATCGGTTGTACTCACTTTTTCTTGTTCACAGCAACCAACGACCACCTTCGTTTGGGACTCACCCGCTCTCACTTTCAGAAACCTGGTTATCTATGGGTTCCTACCTTTCCTTTTCGTAAGCATTGTTGGTGTACTGTATGATGAATGTTTTCTCTGTTTTCTTCCAATTTAATCTCGCATTTTGAATCTACTCCATATCTCCTGTAGAGTGCACTAACATGAACTTTTACAATAGAATGCTTCTTGCATCATATTTTCAATACATTTTTCCCCAGTGTAGATCTGTTTATTTCTCGAGAGATGGCTGTTTCATTTTTGAGCCAGCCTATGAAGTGGCTACCCTACATTAGCCGGCTAAGCGGGAAAACATTACTCACATGCCTACCGGTCTTATTTCTTCAGGTTTACACCGGATATGTGGTGTGTGGGTGGAACCGTAGGTAGTGCAGCGCAGACCAGTTACGGTTTTGGATAGGCGCATTCATGGGGCGAAGCTCATTGTCATCTTCGGTGAATAAAAGCAAATCAAACAACTCAATCTGGGATGTACATTTCATCTAACCTGGACACGAACCTCACACTAACCTTCTCCAACAATTTAGCACTTAGGGGATCTCATTCAACTTGGAAATCTGAAGTCCCTACCAATAACCGCCTGCGCCTTTGTACGACGACATTACCTGAAAGCCTCTGAATGTGCGTAAACGCATCTGCTCATCGGATCAGCACTTGATTCCGAGAGTGAAGCATATAGTAGTAATGAACCGAGTTGACCATAATGGACACTATTATGCACTGTAATCCATCAGTTGCCCTGACTTCCTCAACGCATGCTGATCGGTTGCTTCCACAAACTGTCTTTTCACAGTAGGCTGGGCTGTTCCAAGTTCAGTTACTGCCAACCCTCTTCTTGCATATCACGAATGATGTCAGCGTTCTTCCGTCAATGCCAAGAACATGTTCAGAAACGACTCGCTCAGCTCTATCATCAGGATATTAATGTTGATGGTTTGGTAACGATGAACAGAGGGGAATCCTGTACGATACTGACGGATACACCCTACCATGTTACAAACAGGAGAAGTTCTTGGGAGATGAACCCACTTAGGGACATGTTCCTTCATATCTCCAAAAGCAGTAAAAATGATGAGATCTCGAAGAAATTAGTATATATTGAGCTACCAATCAAAAGAGATATCGCGTCGATGCGAAGAACTCAACGAATTGCCTCTTCGTTGAAACGTAATTACAAAACAGCCGAATTGAGGGTCCTTAATCAGACTCGCAGGTTACCTCTGTCTACAATCAAAAGAGATCAACCTATTGGCGCCAAATCACACTGTGTTTACCCATTCTCATGTTACTGCGGAGAAAGTTACATAGGCAGAACCGATAGATCATTGATCTCAAGAATGAAGGAACATGTACCTAAGTGGGTTCACAAACAGGTCTCAAAACCGGACAATGTAGTCACAGAGAACCGTGAGCCTCCAGCTTCGTCGATTGGACGACACATCCTGTCAACTGGCCACAACGTGGACCTGACCTCACCATCTTAGGGCGCCACCACAACTCACGGTTCCTAAAATTTGCTGAGGCCGTCGCGATAAACCGATTCAAACCTGTGTTGTGTGTACAAAACAATTATTTGTGAACTTGAGGTTGCCTTAGTCGCAGTGAGTGTCATTCAGATCTCACGACTGGACGTTTTTGTTATCGTTGGTTTCCTTGTTCATACCCCCCAAGTACTGTGGATGTTAAATTGGAAGTTTACCATGTTATTGATGATTTGGTACTGACGAGCCAATACGAAATGCTAGCATCTACCAGTGTTTGTCTTCTAACTGTTTAGTTCAAATTACTGAAGGGATATAACTGTTTTAGATATTCAAATGTATCTGTTATAATGTATTTCGTAATTTTTGTCTTCAAAATCTACAGCATGATGGGACGAATTAAACATATCGAGTATCAGTCTAAGCGGTACTTCGTAATTTTGTATCTTTGGCAGTACGTACGGCAGTGGGATGCGTGTTCCTATTGGACGAATGCGTCAAAATACATGTGGGCCAATTACATCAGCCTGCTTCAACTGGCATAGACTCCTCGAGGACCCCTCTTTAATTGACAGTCTTATGTTTACTGTTTAAGGTGGGAATATATGAAAAACAGTTCTGTTCGCTGATAAATTGGTTTTCATGATCCTGTTAATTTAATCAAGATACCGTTGAAAAATCGAAACTTGGATTTATTGACTTTTCACGATGCAATGCTTGTTCGAATTTATCAGCTGGCTTTCTGTTCACATAAGTGACTGAGGCAGTTTATCGGACTTTTGTGGTCTCGACTGCATAACACTTAGTGTATCTGTGGGCGTGTCTGGTCCATGTTTGTTCATATTTGTCTGATCGATGTAACCTGCATGTTCCACGTTTGCAACTGATGAGAGTAAACGAAATGTAAGCCTACCACAGTATGTCTTCTTTTTTCTGATGAAGTGGTTACGGGAAAATCAGTGTTACAACTATCGAACTCTCCAAATCTAACTCACAATGGCCCACGAAGTATTTGGGCTTTAATGCGTGCGATTACGATTCGCAGCCAATATAGTTATAGATGATTTCCTTCAGACGCTTCAGTTACAAGAAGGTTATTTTTGATCAGTTAGATAGTCGACAGTCATATCCTGTGCCGTCCGCTTCACAGAGAAGATATAATAAAACAAATGCAATGATTCCGTAATGTCAACTTCAACTGTCTAGAACAGCGGTCTAACCATAATAACGCTGAACCAGTTTCCAGATATTACTGATAAACTGAAACAATTTCATACTGAACGTCAAGTAAGTTGACTAGATCAGTTTCAGAACACAGAACAACAGTTGAACTATAAAACCGATCTGTGCCTCTATGAAGACAGTCCAACTTACGGTATCAGTATCTACTAGCAAAGCATATGAAATACCGTACCAGGTTATAATGAATTATAATACAGTGCTTTTCGTTGCAATGAACACCGCAAAAAGCCAAACCCATCGACAGGGACGTTTAGAACAAGCAGCAGCATGGTCTCCATCAAAACCTTGTGGATATGAAATAACACCCACTCAGTACGACTAAACCATCTGATCAGACAAGTTGAGCTCAGTTAAAAACATCACCTACTTTGACCTAATCCTGTTGTCCGCAACGGCTGCTTTTTTGGTAAGATTTCTTCCAGTAGTTTTCCACTATTGATTATATGCCCCTCACAATCTTAGCTGTGTAAGTTGTTCGCACACGTATGCTATGATTAACGCTTTGTTAAACTTAATCAAGACACTATAAACCTGCCAGATCGCCAATTTCAGGGCTAACTTTTAGCTAGATAGCGACGTTACTTGTATAGACGGTTATCGAGAATGAGGAAGCATTAAAACTAACCAGGATATAACCAAATAGGACCAGGAGGATATAGAAGCTCCCAAAGCGCTGTACGTATTGGACTGACTGATTAATTGTACGTAACAATTCAATTGTGCGTAACAATTCGAAAGGAGCCGACTGGATAGTCTATGATAATGCGACAGTTGCAATCAATTGTGGGTGATGTTCAAATTGAAATTCAAAAATAGCCATAAACATAACGAAGTAGAAACAGAAAGTGCAAACATTATGTGGACCGGATATCGCTCAGTCAGTTGTTCCTCCGGAGTGGGGAAGAAGATTGATTCCTAAAATCATGAGTGAGCGTGGATTGTGCGGTAACTGACAAAAGTTTATAGTACCATTGCGAAATTAAACAATCTGACAGCAACCCATCAACGTTATTTTTGTAAGGCTGATATAACTAAGTGCCTGTCCAAATAGGCTCTTCATAACTGACTTATTAAAGTTATGTAGACAAATCTTATCTGTACGGGGGACGCCACTCTATTAGACGCATTCTCATATCAATCGTTTTATGGAAGACCATTCAACACACATACATTCATTGGATAACATTCAACAATTCAAAAACAATCTACGACAAGAATTGTAAATGTGCATTATGAGCCAGCGTCGCTATTAATAATTGTACATGTTGATAAACAACACAGACAAGAAAAATCAACCTAATGACTAGGGTTAGAAAAGTTTGTTCCTCACAATTTCAATAGCCATCTTACTAGATAGAAGCTCTCGTATTCAATCAAGACATTCGACTAGTGCTCTTCAAAAAGTAGCCCTAAGTTCGGGTTTCGTTGACAAAGTGAAATCTTTTAGCAACGTGTTTTCCACCAAGATTTAAACTATGTTATACGGGACTGTTATCAACTACCCCGCTAACCACTCATTAAAATTGGTCAGGCAATAACATCGAAATGTAAACGCACACTCCATGCGAACAGTGTTCCTCAAGAGTGTCATAAACCAAGGGCTAGCGCCTCAAGGTAATTCAAAGCAGGACCGCATAACATAGTCCTCAAGAATTACCAGATATTAAATAAAGGTAGCAGAGCGGGGAAAGTGTTCCGGTATTGGTTTGTCAACTGCCAAAATTTTTAACCCATCACATACCGGACTACAAGTTCAAGCTGAGAAGCAGCACGAAGAAATGGAAACTATAGAGAACTTCGCACACTCACAGTAGCCGTGAGACATATAATAACCCGAGCCCCCGAACATAACACTTTTTGAGTGAACAAGAGTGGTAGCTAGTTACTTCCCAATGGTCATACTACTCACGATTTTAAAGTAAACGGAAACATTCGTGAACATTTTAACGCTGTGTGTACATTGCATGAAGGTCTGCAATCAAGGAATCCTTGAAGCTCCCTCAGTTGACGAATTTAGGACATAAATGAAAGGGATCTACTGTAAGGTTGCCGAAAAAGGCTTCGGTGGCTCAGTCTCCTTGCAAAGACAATGTTAAATTCGCTTTTTCATCGTTGACATATAGACTCGGTACAACCCAGAAGATGAAACAGAGTTCAGATGTGCGCGTCCTGTAACAATATAGCAGTGGGGAACTGGCGCAAAACATTTATGCAAACAACCCTCATTAAGATGGTTTCTGTACAATTTGGTTTGGATTTTTTCTTTCTTGAGAGACATTAAAAGAGAAACTGCTCAAAGTGAGAATATTACTGCTTGAAACTACGGTTGAGTTAGACTAAGATGTGATTATGTAATAACTGTAATGAAGAATAGCAGTAATTCTGTACAGCGAAGTTCGCTCAGATAGTGTTCTTGAGACCAGAAGAAACTGCACCAGACGGACCGTAAGCAGTGAACAGAAGGATTGTAGATAACAGTAAAAGTTGAGTATCACGATAATATTACTGACAACGGATACAGCTCGTTTTCACAGTGTAGAAAACTGCTCAAAAGGAATGCAGTACAGTAGCAAAATGTGTGACATCTAGATTACTCTATTGTGTCAGTAATCCAGCTTGATCAACAGACAATCTTCTTGTGTTAGTCTGGATGGCAATAGTATCTGTCAAACCGCCACGACTCCATCTATTAAAGTTTGATTTCGAGTTGGCTAGCTAGACCAGCAGAACTTAGGATGTAAGTCAGATGGACTTACTCTTGGTTGTCTGGAATCGCGGTTGTTGGTCTTCCTAAAGTAGCGTTTTGGTTAACCACTCATTTGTCGGCCTATTTATTGGGGAGTGTGACATGGACTCCGAGTTGAATTTGTCCCCGACGTCTCCGATAAACAATGACATCGAGAAAGTTAGTGACCAACATGATCTGCAGGCCAGGCTCACACGGAACAATCCTCTAAGCTGATCAAGGATAACTTTCTTGGAAGTACGCCAGATTACTGGTGTCTACGCATTGCAGAGTCGGCCGGAGAATTATAAACTAGAAGTGACAACAATGTCACAATGCTCAGCCCAAACCTCCTGCTGACGTATTATGATCCCAATCTTCCGAGGGTGATAGCCATAGATGCTTTCAATCACGGTGTTCGTGGCGTCCTCTGGCGCATAGTTGCGGACGGGACCTAAAAGATCACTGTTCGTAGATCGCGTGTGCTCAGTCTTATAGGGAGCAAGGGTTACATCGAAAAGCCCTGATCACAATTCTTGCAGCAAAGAAGTTCCATGTACTGTGATATTCTACATACGCTCATGACAAACTACAGCTGGCTGTTTGTTGCTTCAACTTGTACTTCAGTCTGGTTAAGTGCAAGATTCTATATGCAAAGAGGCAGCAGTCTGCATCTACGTTCAACGTAGCTATAAATAGTAGATAAATTTGCTTATCTAGATAGTTGTATCATATAAATTGAACATCACCCACGATTGATCGTAACTGTTGCATTCTCATAGACTTTACAGTCGACCGCTTTCGACTCGAGTTTCGCTGTTGTCAGAGTTCGTTCCTAGTGCAGTGATCAACATGATTGCCTCTTGAAGGCGTGGCCGGAGTTCCAGTCCCAGTCGTGGCAAGGATGTGCACTACTGATGAGCTCTAACAAGAACGAAACTCGAGTCTAGTGATATCTTTCAAAAAGGGCTGACTATAAAGTCTATGAGAATGCAACAGCTACGATCAATTATGGGTGATGTTCAATTTATATGGAAATCAAAGTCCCCTACTACATATCAATAATAGTTGTATCAGTTCAACTAGTAGCTAGCTTTGCTCGAAAAAACACCTGCCTTGTGTTATTCTTCATGGAGAAAGGTAACGTCAAGCGAGAAATGTTGACTGTAATACTCTAACCAAATCGCAGCCGACACAAGCTCCATCCGAATGGTTATATTCATCTCCGGTTGACAAGAATGTGATATATACATATCGTGGTGGAGGTGGGGTGTAAACACGTTGTAAAGGTGTGAGAATGATCTTACTGTAAGGTAAAACTGTGTGTGCCAGTTTATAACCAGAGGCTTCAAGAGCTATGGCAAATCGTTATCTGTCAGCGCATACACAGGACATGATTGATAGACTTTAGCCAAAAGACCGATTTTATCACAGTTAGGACAAGTAGGCTAAGCAGCTTGAACTTTCTGACTGTTGGTTGATGAATATGACCACCGAATAGAATGCAGATAAATGTCAATTTTCAAACATGTTTACCGTAATAACATGTAGCGTGTCGCCATTTCGTTTTAACATGCATACTCCCTTTCGCCTCCTCCTAGGCCCTCGAACACGCGGGTTGACAAAGGTGACCAACTGCAATCCCAGGCCAGCTGTCAATGAACGTGAAATCACTTCTGATTGGCGGTTCATTTCATTTCATTCATATATATATATATATATATATATATATCGATACACATATCTCGTCGACTTGTGTCTTATCTGTTGTGAAAAACAATTCATTGTGCTTCAATTTGTTAACGGTGGACATTGTGTTTGCTGTCACCTGTGGTTGATTTTTTGAAATACTACATTTACTTCGCATAGCAAAGATGGAGTAAGTTGAGATGGAAACAACTTGCAATGCTTTTTGCAACTCTCTCTCTCACTCTTCTTCATACAAATTTCAGTGGATCTTCGACCAGCAAAGACTTCTGTTTAGTGTGGCTGAATACCAGTGGTGAAGTGTTGAAAGTGTAAGTTCTCTTCGAACCCTGCTATCGGTGCCTCGGAAAACCGACAAATCCAGATAGATCGCAGTCACTGCAAAACGAGACCATCAACTAATTCACCAGACTCCTGGAAATTATAGGAAAAATGAATCCTGAATAATCTTTTTGACACCCAGTACTAACGCGTACCCCAAGCTGTTGTTTAGACACAGATTATGAACATGAAATTTATGTCGTACTTTTGCTCCAAAAGAAATACGGCGGTACTTCACCCTGTCCGCTCCATTAATGTATAATAAAAGAATTTAACATACGACGTAAGTCCGTGTGATCTAACAATGTTGTCTACCATGTAATCCAAGCACCTGTCCAAAAAAAACTGCAGAAATATTGCTAGTAGAGGTTATTGTGCAGGTAGTTTGTTTCGTGACGACAACATATTGCAGTGTCGCACAAACAGAAAAGCTACTGTGAATTGGGAAACGAATAGCATAACAATTTAACTGAATCATGGTGGCACAGCATTAATCCAGAACTGACAGTAAACATAATCAAAGTGACCTTGATGAGTGGAACGTCAATGAAAAACGGCGAATCAGTACACTCGTCCAGCGTGTGCTCCAGGGGATGGGAAAGGAGTAGATCTAACGATAATGCATCAGCTTGTGAAAGAAAACACGTAAGTTAATTTTAATCTCTGCTTTATCATCATCATAACAGCCATGAGCCTGACCAAAAGATACTGTGGCTCGGGCCGCCGTTCACCTCAACAGTGACGTGGAATATCCTAGAAGAACACGTTACTATGAAGGTTGAAAATTACTAAAACAAGACTAAAAGGAAGAACTGAAAATGTTATGGATACAGATACGCCATTGACTGCGACATACCGCCATCTCGGATAGCGTCTCTAACCAGCGGTTTGAGTGGTCACGAGGACCACATCCAGGCAGGCGACACCTACCCACCTTGCTCAATGGACCAGTCAAGGTCTTCATATTTCGTGACCACGTTGTTACTTGATCACCACGCGGTTTTACCCAACTGTTGGTGGCCTCAGTATATAATGCTCGGTACGGTAAACGATTAGATGACATACGGAGTACGTGACCTAACCATCGCAAGCTGTGCAACATAATTAGTTGACCAATTAATCGCGAATCTCGAGCGTTCCGGAATACGCGTCGGCGAACGGCCACATTGCTCACGTGACCAGTCCATTTAATATGGGCCAATTGGCTGAGACAACGATGGTCAAACACAGCAAGCCTGTTGACATCTTCCTTGTGAACAGGCCACGTTTCTGAACCATAAAGCAAAATAGAACGCACAAAGGCATTTTTACCTTTCCTTTCAACGACAATCGGACGTCTATTCGACGCCACAGATGACGCAGTTTGGCAAAGGCGACTCGTGTCTTTGCTATCCTCGCTGACATCTCATCAGCAATATTACAGGCTGACGAGATAATGCTACCCAAATATGTGAAACTGTCCACAGTCTCAAGCGGATTACTTGCAATGAAGAAAGTAGGAGATGAAGTGCCCCAGTCTTGAAGCAACACTGTGCACTTTGAAGGTGCAAATCACATTCCATACAAACCAGCTCGGTCGCTCAACCTGTCCAGCATGGTCTGCATGTTTTCGGCAGAGGGGCTAAGTAAGACAATGTCGTCCGCGTACTCCAGATCGGTCAATCTAGCGCCAGGAAAAAGCTCAACACCAAGCCCACTGCTTTATCACTCAGACAGAAGTTGAGTCGTACGTTCAACAGATAGAAGTTTAAGCAAACATCGTGTGCACATTACTTGATATTCGCCCACGCACAAGTATGCGGAACAAAACACTTGTGTGCATTACCACAGTTCTGAACACGCTAGTCAGGCATGCAAACGCTCCACTGGTTTCCTTCCACTAATCAATAAATACAAAGAACCAACCTGTGGTTGAAGGTTTAAATGTTACCGTATACCAGTACCGACCTGGTCCACATGGAACAGACGAATAAAGGTCACGTGTAGGAACAAATGAGAAATGATAGATTGGTGAGTAAGTGGCACCCATCGTTGTTCACGTGGGTGGTCTGCGCCGAGAAACAAACAATAACGATTTTTTTATTCAATCTGAACGAGTGAATACGTAACCTGTTGGATTGACCATTATATAAGCCTGAGCTCATAGGTTTATACAAGAGGATGATCAAAGAATTGTGCGCTTCTATGAAGGAATTTAATCTCAGTTAGGGCAGTGGCAACCTGTACATATATGAAGCATGTAGGGGGGGAGGTTAATAAAACCCCTTACAGAACAGATCAATAGAGAGAATAGTGGGAAAGGGCTAAAACCATTTAAAACTGGTGGCTATTTCGATTTTTCAACAGATATCCCGGAAAATATTGGTGGGACGAAGCGGGCAGATGGTGCACATCCAGTAGTCGGTTACTACTGTGACCTGCTCAGCCGGTTCATTATGAGCTACCGGTTGACACATCTGTATTTACAGTTAGTCACTCCCAGTCTTCTATTGACTCGACCAGTAATAGTAGTGGAATATAGCTAACTGCGGGTGGTGGTGTGCTATTGGCGGACACATACGCCACTCACATCAATCAGTTCGTCTTTTCTGAACCACACCCAGGTCATTTAAAATCACAGTGGACTTGGAGTGTTTTGCGACCTACTCCAGACGTTATTTGTCCACGCATAGAGACCGCGGTCGATCGATTAGTCCGGGTGTTTCAATTTCACCTTCAGTTGTCATCGGCCTGTCACTCAGATGGCTACCATCCGACCATCTTACGAAGGGCTTGTCCGAATTATCCGACCTTTCGGATAACGACTGCGACGACGGAAGCCTATGACAATCTGGGTTTTCCCAGAGCTGATGTCTGCGTGCGTTCTGTGTCGTAGGTACATACTTACGTATTCGGCGCTCATCGTGTTAGCCTTTGCTCCCGTCAGACTGGCAACTGGGTCTGGCCGAGCTAGGTTTGCTTACTGTTTGTGGACCTGAATCCTTTCATTACGTAAGAGCCAACCAATCCTTTTGTCTGTCAGTCTAACCATGTGTATGTTACCTGTGCGACTCCGTTTGCTATTGAAACCCCTTGGGGTATCTAAAATTCATATGGTGACACACGAAAGTGATATCGAGACATATTAACCTTCGAAAGATACAGTGTGCTGTATCCTAACATCTCACATTTAAACAGAATACCAGTACATCACGAAAACAAACATGAACGGAACATTACGAAGAACAAGCATAAAGAACTTGGGTGTGGTCCAAGAAACTGAACAAGGAAAAAGTTGCCCCGCTGGGCCCCCTCTTGTGTATTAGAGGGTTTGCATATGATGCTTTGGTCGCACTTGACGTAGAGTAAACGACGTATGGGTCAGCAACAAGGTTGACATAAAATCGTGACTGGTGCTCGAATTCCGGTAGGGTTGATGCATTACTGATGAGCTCAGTCACAAGCGAGACTCGAGCCTAACGCTTCCTTTCTAAAAAAGGCTGCCTGGAAAGTCTAGATAAATATGAAATTTGCGGTCGAATGTGCGTGAGGTTAACTCATCGGTGTTCAGTGTTGTTTGTGCACGTGGAATGTGGATTCCAGCACATGTGGCGTTTGACGCTTCACCCATCCGGTTTGTGCCTCAAACTTTATCGTCGTCAAATCAACGACATACTATGACGCCTTGTCTTCAAATGTATAACATCAGAGATAAGAAAGTTCGCAAATCAAGAGTAGTTAAAACAACGTAAGACGGCGTCATCAACAACAGGACCTACAGCAACATTTGTTAGAAGTTCTTGAAAAGCGTTGCTACTATCCAACTAAGTATAGAGGATGATCTATTGATCACAAATCGCAATGTACGTCTACTTTCTATTGGCACCACTGTTGTCTGACGCTGGTTCAGTCCACGATCAATCTTAATGAAGGACATTACTTTAGCAAAATATGTCAATCGTCTATTTTCGTTGTGACTACGCATGGCAGCCGAATGAATACCGTTGAGGTACCGTGTTATGCATCGATCGAATCGACTTATTCAGAATCACATAACTAACCATGCGCCTTGCATGAGTGGGTCGATTAGCCCAGCATAAAAAGGTACACCAGTAATCAAAGTTTAAAAAATCAAATGGCATTGATTACTCACCCAGATGGCACGACTTATCACTCAAACAGCATTCATCGCCCAGTAACGAACGTACACCAGTTTTACACATGGGTTGATGCGTTAGTCTTTGTGCGGTGCAGAGAGAAATACGGTCAAATATCCGGCTTATTCAGATTGTATAAGAAAGGTACCAGTGAACCGAAAAATTACATATCCCACATTCTAGAGACAGTCAATCTGGGTGGTTTACCCGCCGTAACCGGTAACATCAGTTGAGGGACTGGTTTGTATGTTGTGTCAATATTTATGTCCTAAGAGTGACGTTTACAATAAAGTGATGCCAGTATCGAAATCTGGCTTATTAATCTTTATGGACCATAAATCAATGAATAAAAACCGGTAATAAGATCGGGTGGCGTTAAAGTTAGTATTTGACTGTAATCAGTCTGCGGACAGACAACAATACCTGCTCCATATTAACTATGAGGTCTTTGCGATTCGTAGACTATTACTAGCACCTCGGCATATATCCTGTAGCCATATATTGTATAGAAAATCCAAGGTTGTTTACATGTCTAAAGTTATTTATCGATATATCCTATAATGCTTTTAACAGATCAAATACAGTGTTGAAAGAATTAAAGTCAGGATTGTTAGGTGATATTTGGAGAAATCTGAGCATTGCTCACCAGTGAATATGGCTGAACTTTTAAATCCAATAAGTCCGTCGTAGCAAAAACGAGGTCCATGGCGCAGTGGTCGTCAGGACTGCTTCTCACAAACATGTTTTGAGGTCAATTTCTAGAAATGATAAGCGTTAATGAAGAATCGAAACAAGTAATTTTATTTTTTAGTGCATAACAAGCATTTCGGATAGTTGTGAACAGTGGTGGTGTTGTTCGTAGCTCGGGTTGTTGGTTTTGGTATTTGTATGTGCTCCGAGCTTGGCATTTAGGTTGCAAACGTTTCATCACCAAGCGAGGTGACATCATCAGTGCGTAATCGTTTTAGCGTATAGCTTTTTGAGCGCTCAAAAAACTATAAGCTAAAACGATTACGCACTGATGATGTCACCTCGCTTGGTGATGAAACGTTTGCAACCTAAATGCCAAGCTCGGCGCACATACCAATACCATAACAAGCATTAAAAAATGCGTACACGACAGCCCTATAGTCCCTTGGTCTCATGCTAAATGAGTGGTTTTTTAAGAAGAAAAAAACTCTATAAACATAGCAATTATGCGAACACCAGTATACCGGACTTAACACGAACGGAACCTTTCAGCTATATTTCAAATTTAGTACAAAACTTAACCTAACGGATAAATGCTAACTTCGAAGTATTTCTCTCCAACTTGTTTACACGTGAACTGTTTGAAGCTTGAGTCAGTGTCAATGTGATGTGAACAGCGACTCGTCATAGTAACTGGGAGAAAAATTCGAGAATACAGGTGCTAACAAATAAAAGACAAGCGCCAAGTTGTAACTGCGGCACGTTAACATGTTCCATAGCTTTTCTAATCAATGATTTGAACCATTAGTTCTAAACTGGGTGGGCGACACCCACTAACTTCACTTAGTGGAACAGCCGGGGCCCCTCTATTCTATGTCCACACTGTTACCTGACCATAAAGTACATTCATCTAACTAATGATGGTCTCGGTGACTCATGCTCGGCGCAGCAAATGTCTTGCACAAATACGAGGAATGTGACCTTGATAAAAATAATTGTGCACATGCACTTCATGAAAGTCTTCGTGAAAGTCTATAGCCGCTAAAGCTGGGCTTCAAGTGGCAGATGTTAACAGGTTACCCGGGCGTGATCTGTTAGCACCTAGACTGTTACACGTGTCGTTTTGTATTCAATGCATGACCAACCAAGCCTTATCGGGTTGGGTTACCACCGATCACCAACTTCCGGGTAGTATCAGGTTCCACGTAGATCGACATCAGAAAACAAAGGCGGATCTTCGTGAGTTATATGGTACTTCAAAACTATCATCCATTCAGTACTGAGTGATACATCGACAATCACTTTAGTTTCACAAAAAACGAGACGCAGATGTCGTCATAACTGAAGACGTTGGCACGGGCACCGAAATAGCATAGCTGGATCAGTCTCACAGAAGAGGAATTATACAAAGGCCTAAGCAACTAGACGTGGACTTATGAAAAGGATACTTTCTGTCATGATATGACGACACGGCATTTATTCTGAACAAAATGAAGTTTTTCCTGGCGTGCGAGGAATTAAGACCGCCCAGCCTAGTGTATCGAAGAAGTTGAAGAAATTAACATGCCTGAAATGAGTGTATACCGCCAACGATCGCCAGTGTGCAATAGGCAGAGGTGCAGACCTTCATACTGACAGCCGGCTCAACAGAGTGGCGATACGACCCGCTTCTTTTGAGCTCTCGTGAAACCGTATGGTGATTTGTGTATTTTAACCAATCACCCAGTTATCCGATCGGTGTGATCTACGGAGTCCTGTCTGTCTTGCTGGGCAGCGAGTGCTTATTTAATGACGATATAAGCAGGCTGACATCATAGATCTTACTTATTGGTAATTTAACTAATCTGAGATTGAATTTGTCAACAATGAGGTTAACGCTAGATAGATCAGCCGCTTCTGAATTTTACAATGCAGTTATGAATTGTCACTTAATGGAAAACGCCAAAGGGTTCCTGTGATAGAAGATCTCTCAGAAACCTTTCAAATTACATTTTAACCAGAGAAAAACAGGTAAATTAATGCTACGGTTGGTCACAGTGACAAAGATGTCATTGAGTACTAGTTAACAGGTAAAGCAGATACATTCCTTCAACTTGAAACTTCGCAAGGAACTTTTCTAAAGCAGATACAATATCCACGACCAAACGATTTGAGGATTCACTGGTCTGATACCTCAGCGTATCAATCACTCGACGACCACTAGCAGTTTATTGCGGACGTCATTACTAAGGTCATTGCCATGTAAGTACCCATCTGGTAACCTAGACGACCAAAGTGCGAAAACCCACTTCGGCGCCGCACATGATATTTACACTGAAATTAAAGAGATATATTCGAAACACGTATCAGATGGAGAGATATCGAAAGACATACGGAGAGCACTCTATGGTCCGTAATCAACAACAAATGTGAGGGCCGACGAACATCACCATCAGCTAGATCTTAACAATAAGTGGTGTCAATGGAAAGTTATTTTACAGAACTGTTGTTTTTAGCACCAACGGCAGTCATGCGATCTATCACTTGTGTCCAGCAGTTGGAATGACCACCTAGAATACAGAAGCCACTAACTGTCTTCGCAACTAGCATTTGTATTCCATAGAGTCAAAATATAAATGTAGTACCAGGACGGCAAAAATGAGTCCAACATGGCAAAATCCTCATTGTCTAATTCGTACGCTCTCACACCACTCGCGTTTATGAACGAGAATTCCGGCCCATAACGCAGAGAGAACTCCATTTAAAGGTCATGTGCAATTCCGCCCTGTTCCGTGAGATTAATTGACGCCATCTGCCATGGACTTTCGCTTGATACTTCTTACCCACTGACCTGATTTCGTTAAGTGATGACTCGTTCGATCGCTCACGTTGTCCGCAATTTACCACCATGGGCTTTGACCACATCTCATCACCGCGCCAAAATACTCCCTAATACTAAAGAAGTGTATTAAACAACTGTCTGTGACACAGTTAATCGATCACGAGAAGGCAAGCTTCCCAAAGCCTGAAAGACGTACACAGCATCACCCATCTTTGAAGACAGTGATCGCAATGAGTCTGCTAATTACAGGCCGATTACACTATTAGCGGTTGCCTGAAAGGTCATGGACAGCTTGACTGGCGACCAGTTAGGTAACCATTTCACTCGGTTTGCACAGCTGTTTGGAAGTTAACACGTATTCCGGAAATTATTCTCGTATGTTACCAATTTACTTGTCGTTTAGGTAGTTTGGAAAAAGTCGGATGCTGAGAGCAAACCAGCTGGTGCGGCTTTTCTAGACATCCCTAGGGCCTTCGACACGTTAGAACGTTAAACGCCGTGCGTGCAGACTCATAACTATGGTAGAGAACATTCCGTGACATACCATTCCGTGACTTACCAGTTATCTCCAAGAGCAAAATGAACGCAGCTTTTTCAGATTGATACTGCGGGTCTACAGGTGTGCCACAAGGTTCCATACCAGGACCTCTACGCCTTATTCCGTTTACATCCGAAATCCCACACCTTGCCAATTCTCTATTTTTAATACGTGCTGACGACAGTACAATTTAGCGTACAGTGCTTAATAAGACCGTCAGTGAGAAACCACAAGGTGACTTCAACATATTACAAACTGCTGAGCCACAGACAACCACGACCCACTTAACACGTTTAAATGTAAAATGATGCATCTCAGTGATCATTCGGGTGGCATAAATTACTTTCTGAGATATGAAAGACTGGGTAACACGCCTCGCTAGCGCGATTCGCGCCTAACCAGATGTTGCCTGTTGCAGTGCGACTGTTGTATACTTGATAGGCAGTCACTGGATTTCTATTCTTCTCGTTATCCCTCGATTTTCTCTTTAGCTGACTCTTTGAAAGTGAAACCATCTTCTGACTGGCCTCTTTTTTATAAAACCGTTCAACACAGACTGAGATGTATACAAGCATTTTCAGTCTGCTCTAATCAGAAACCTTCCTATCAATTTTATGAACCGTTTAAGGCTATACTTCTAGCGTTGTTTAACTGCGTATTCCAAGTTTCTGGAAACGCACTAAACGGCCAGGTTGCTCACGTGGTCACCTGACTTGATATGGGCTAACTGACGGAGGCAGAAATAGCTAAACACAATAATTATATCTTCATCACAAAGAGGTATGCCTCTGGATACTGAGGCAAAACGAACTGTACACAAACACTAAACAACTTTCTCTCCAACGAGGATCAACCGCCTATTCAAAGCAAGAGAAAACGAACACTGGCGAAAGCTACTTGTTCTTCCATCATCTCTGCTGATATTCCTCAGCAATATTAGATGCTGACAAGACAGTGCCATCCAAGAAGATAAATTGGTACACTGCCTCATGTGGGCCACTTGTAATGTAAAAGGCGAGCAACAATGTCCCAGTCTTGAAGTTCTACTATAGAAGTGTGACGAGCGTTCCACATAGATCAGTGTGGTCGTTCACCTTATTCCTCACCGTCCGCATGCCTTGACCAAAGCAGACGTGTACAACAATGCGGTCATCACTGTCCAAGTCAATCCGTTCAGTGCGAGGAGGTTCTTCACAAAAAGACCGTTGGATTCCACAGGCACATCCTCTTTAGAATGTCTCTCAAAGAAAACTGAACAGAAAAGTAAGCAGTTGGACACTCTCTATTGATACTAACCAATTACGAGCAACCTTCATCGTTTCTCTAAATCATGTTAATAATTGCTGAGTTTCTGTCTACGATTAGAGAAAAGCAAGCAGTAAACACCAGAAAATGATGCTAGGAAAACCTCATACCAATCCAGCTCCCCGACCCCATGTTAAGATGCCACCGGATGAAATGACTGTATCGCACAATGTAAGTCTGCCTTTTCGTCACCGTGATGAACCAGATAAAGTGACATTCAAACATACCGAAGTGTCACGACACAAACCACCATCAAGGAGGCAACAAGAGTGGGAGAAAAACAAATTAAAAAATGGTAGCATTGTATTGGAAAACCATAAAATGATCACCTGGGGCTGTACACACACGCACGAAACGGAAAAAAAAAGATCCGACATCAGTCCGAACTTGGCGGGGACGGACCGGTGTATCACTTAGGCAATGTACACCATTTCATCCGCACGGCGTTTCTTTGCGGCCATAACGCCCGGTTTTGTTTGCGCATCTGGGTGATTGGCAAGCTCGTGCGGACATGTTGAAACCGGGGACTGGAGAAGCAATTGCTTCAAATCGTAGTAGACTGGTGCGTCCTCTTTAGTGAGCAGAGTGATAGCGGTACCCGATTTACCAGCTCGACCGGTTCTCCCGATACGATGCACATAGTCTGCATAAACGAAAAAACGTGTAGTACGGATCAGACGTGCAACGCAAAATTGGAAACTCGTCAGACGTATTCCGAAAAAAGCTCCAGCAAACACAAAAGCATTCAACAGAACGGCCATCTAGCGAGTTAACTTCAGAGAACCGTAGTAAAGACAGATAGCAAGCAAACTCAAACAGGTCACAAGAACTAAGGAATGTTTTCAATAATCCCTCAATGATTGGCTTAGTAGGCTTATAAAGCTGGTTAAAGAGTTAATTTTACAGCTCTGTTTGATAGGAGCATTCGTTCAATCCAATTCTTCGCGTCATTACTTGAAAACAAGCTGCCACGCTCTGCTGCTGACGTTCAATAGGTTCAGAAATTTGCCCAAAAGCAAGTCAATCCTTTTCTTTGACCATTGCCTCCCTTTCTCCATTCGTCGAGAATGATCAGTCATTAGTGGTTGGTCTACAAACTGTCAAGCATAAACCACGGCCCGCGAAGGGATCCAGAGAGATTGCTGTATCTGTTTGCACAAGATCATGAATTCGTGTCTGTGTTGGCTTAGAAAAATGAGCTAGACTGTTTAAAGCGTGCAGAACGAACACAGATGAATAAAAAGACGTTTAATAGAAACTACTAGCAAGCCATCATATCATCGAACACAAAAAACACGTAAACAATAGCCAAACCGATATGCACATTCCATTAACAGTTAGAAAGCTGATCAAGAGGCATGTATCATGCCTGTGACGGTCTTAAAGTTTCTAAATAATTCAGCGATGACCACATAACTGAGAAGTGCATTATAATATGAGCGGATTCTAAATGTGAAGAAATTGTCCACATAACAGTCGGAACATTCATCATGAGGGTGTCAAAGATGGAGTAACTTCGTTTGCATAGACGGTATGTGAGAGCTTCTGTTGTCAAGGACTAGGTTAACCACCGGGTGTAGATAATGCCATGAGAACTGAATCTATTTCCTTGATCTCTTCTGATAGGGGATCGTTTTAAGTCCCACAACTCTTCAAGTGGCTTTTCAATGAACAGTCTCAATATGTGAAGGATCTTTCTTAGATAAGCACGACAGACCTGCACAGTCGTCATCAAATGTGCGTGGATTACGGAGCTGAACACAGAGGAAAATGACTTGGGGTAAAGGGTTCAGGAAATGCTTCTGGGAGATAGTTTGGTTCGTGCATTTTAGTAGATAAACTTGAACTCTCCGTTGCCAGAGTCCCTGGGTCTTGTTCACGCACATGAACGGCTAAGTTAGTATCACGAAAGCAGTAGGCAGCACAGTTTGGACACTGGCATGACCGTAAATTAGTCCATGTTGAATGACAATGAGTAAGAACGGTACAAGATTTCCAACAGAGTTCTAACACCTGTCGGATAATACAATTCGTCAGATTTTTGATGAGTAGTAGGGGAATTTGATTTTCATATAGATTGAACATCATCCATAATTGATCGCAGCTGTCGCATTCCCATAGACTTCCCCGTCAGCCCCTTTCGAAAAGAAGCACTAGACTCCAGTTTCGCTCTCAATAGAGCTCGTCAGTAGTGCATATCATCGCCACTGCCGTGAATTGAACTACGGACACGCTGTTCATGAGGCAACCGTGTTTACCACTGCGCCACTGACTTCACATTAGGCACGACCGAATTATCATATGTGAACACTGAATCACTTTTGCTTGTGAGTAATGATCAGGTTGCCCGATCGCCTCGAGAGGAGCCAAAGTTACTGTCAGTGAAAAGCAGCGCAAAGTAATCCAAAAACAGTATGAACAACAAGGAACCTTTTTTATTGGTGAGCATCTTGCGTAGGTCGTACTGTCGGGTGATGATCGGACAGGCACATGAAGATCACCGTGAGCAGTTGAAAACCTGTCTGTGAATAAGGCCGTTTCAAGTGCAGTTTCTGTCAGCCGGCTCTAATCTGATTAACTGAAATTTCCCGAGTAAACCTTCACGAACAAAATTTTATTCATTAATTGTACTTACTTTACGGATAAGTCAGCCAAAAAAAAAACAGTCACGCAGTTCAGCGCGATCAGCTGCATCTCTCCTAATGTAGCCTGTCACTTATCCGTCGCAAGAGTTCTAGTCTGGGAGACGAATCACATCTAACACGGCTAGCTTATTTCTATTCTTCATAGGAAAGCGTCAGTTATCTATAATGCTTCCTGATTATCACTCGTAAACCGATACCTTCACGGTCGGTTCCGAGCTTGTCCGGACCTATCAAATAAAGATGATCTGAATGGAAGATGAAACTGGCAGAAATGATGTTTAGAGGGCTTCTTAATACATGATCAGTTGCTTACCTCGAAATTAACGCTAATCGAATGAGGCACCAGTGAAGAGAGCTCGACACCAGAAATGATTGAATTGCAGTCTTAGTACATGGTACAACCAATCATCAATCCATGCATCTCTGAAGATTGCGTGAATAAACTCGATGCCACTTATCCATTCAATTCTTGCAAACAAGCACAAGTCGTACCTACAGGTCCACTCAAACGCTGATTTCGCAGACACAAACAAGTAAATATGCATTAGGAAACTAACGAAAGACTGCAACGAAAACGCATACAAAAACACCAGGCCAACTAACCATGAATCGTCTTGGACATGTCATAGTTGATCACAAGCGAAACGTCCTTGATGTCGATACCACGACCGGCGACATCAGTAGCCACCAAGATTTCTTTCTGCCCAGATTTGAGACTGGCCAGAGCGTACTCACGTTGTTCCTGACCCTTGCCACCGTGCAACACCACAGCACTGTGACCCAATTTGTCCAAGCCTTTAGCCAACATGTCCGCGCCCTTTTTCTGATTGACGAAAATTATGACGGGTGGGTCGATACCAGCGTTGAGAATTTGTAACAGCTTTTTGCTACAAACGAAAGAATAATGGAAACGTGAAAGGAACTCGTAACTAATGCCAGCAGACAGATATTTGTAGACGAAGACCAAAAGGTTATCCAAAACGAACATTTGACTAGCTGAGCGATCACATCAAGGAGAGGTGAATCGACAGTTATTACCATGAAAATAAGGTAGGCTTCAAAGAAAATATTATTCCTAAACGACTGACAATTGGGTTTCACCTATCAATCAACAAAATAACCGCAAATGCGTGACAGAAAGTCATGTGGGTTGGATACTGTCAAGCTACCCAAACCTGGGTCGAAGTTGTTTTTGCAATCCGGCTCGTGCGATCGCACACTTCCCAGACGGGTGTCGTTACGACTGAACTACCAAGGAATAAAGGAACACGCTATAACATGTGTGCCCGAAACCTAGAAAGATCTTCCGCACGAGCTGCACAAAACAATACACTGAGCCATCACCATCGATAAATCAGAGAGTTGCCCTGATGTCCAATTGTCGTACAATCATGAGACGAGAAAAAATAGGGGTAGAAAAAGAGACCCAACAACTTAAAGCAACTAACACTATACTCAACCTTTCAATAACAAGGTGTCTACACCCTAAAAACGAACAACCGAGCTGTAAATGAAAGCAAGACATCTTTAAATTAAGTGCATTTAGGTCCGAGACAACTCAGCCAAACAAAGACAACATTCACGCTACTGAGTCCTATTAGCCATCAGCTCACCCAACACCTTCAGTCATCGACAATGTGAGTCGCGAGGAGTTTAGCTCGGGAGACGACCCCGACCTACAGTGGCCAGCTTCCTTGGTGAACGACTACACTTTTCTATGTCACACAGTCATCTGTCCACCACGCACACTAAACCAGTTGGATGAAAAATCACCAGAAAGCATTCGATGTGGCAAACGAAATGCTAGCGTTTTTAGTACATGGTTTAACCATCTAAGTATGTGCATGCTTAATGCATGAATGAAGGAACGCACATGACATTAATTATAGAATATCCACCCCCTAACCCTTTTGTTGCTTATCTGTTTGCACCCCTAATGTTTGCCTCACGAGCTGTAATGAGTCGACGAAATGTAACTAGAACTAAAACCCTGGTTATGGCTAGGGTCACGCTAATCCTACCTTCATTATGTGAACTGCCAAGAAGAATGTTCCGTCTGGTCTCTCCCTCTAGGGGTTTCTCTGGAATCCATTGTTTAGGTACTCAAACGTTCGCCGAGGTGGACAATCAGGTTGCAAACCAAACGAGGTGACAACATCAGTGCATAAGTTTTTGAGCGTGGGGGTTGGTGAAGCTTGCTGGTTGTCTGTTCTTTTATACCAGAATGAACTGACCTTTTGATGTGAATTCTGATTGGTTACTTCTTGTTGCATTTGAACTTTGACATGAACTATCACTGACTGCTTCTTGTCGAATTTGAACACTGACCTGAAGCACGACTGGTTACTTCCCACAGCCTCTGAGCTTCTAATCTGGGATCTGATTAGCCGATTCCTGTGGCTTGATGAAAATCCGAATACGAAAATCATCAACCCGAGCTATGAACAACACCACCACTATTCTCAACTATCAGAATCCAATGTCTGTTTAATCCATGAATCATCATGCCTTAGTACTACCTTTACGAATGGTTTGCGAGATTCCGGTCCAACAACCGCTCAGACCTCCAGGATTCGCATTGTTAAGCTTGGATTCCAGACCATTTTGGTACTAACTTTATTACTAACCTGACCAGAAAGCTGAAGAAGTCGATGTCCAGTGAATGTAGAAACAAAACGACAACGTAACCACATATGACCTCAACCCAAACGTGTGCTTTAGTAAAAACGGCAAACCCGAATGGGGCCACACCATATAAACCTTAAAGTTGTGCGGCCTATCTGAGACCAACTCTGATTCAGCGTACAAGGTCACCAAGTATAACAATGAACCACACAATGTGTAAAATTAGTGCTGGTTACAATTAGTCTGTGCTCGACACACAGCTGTAACAGCCGTTCACCATTACCTACGCGATGTGATATCAGCCCAAATCTGCCACGGAAACAGGACTCAGGGGTGGGGTCCCTCAAGTCAAACCCTTCCGCGGCATAAACGACCGGGAAGTATCAGAAGTTATCGTTCACGCCCTTGTTGACCTTCTGAGGCAAACTAAACACTTGATTTGAATGTTCAGCTTGGTCGTCTTTCTCCGGGTGAGAAGCGGCTAGGAGGTATGTTTGGTGTCCGGGCACAACGCACTGATAATGGCGAAAGACTGCTGCAGCTGTGCGCATTCCACGGTGTGTATATTTCGAGCACCGCATTTCAACACAGGAAGAAGCAATGTGTTACTTGGAGACCTCCGTGTGCTTCTCAGCCGTGGACACAATTGGATCATATATCAGTCAGTTACAAGTGGCGCCACTCTGTTAAGGACTGTCATGCCTTTTGGAGCAACCACCTGGACTCGGACCATGCTGTTGTGCGTGCCCGTTTCGTTTTGTCATTTGCCCAGAGGACCTACGCTCATAAATGCAAGGTGCTTAACTGGCATTCGAGCGATGAGGATGTAAAGAACGCTTACCAAAAGGCGTTGGTGAATAAGTTGCCCAGTTCGAGCCAGACGAAGGATCCTAACGAACACTGGGAACAAACCATGGAAGCTATGAAAGCATGCTGTGAACAGGCAGGTTCTGAAGGAGCTGTTCAGTTTCAACAGAACTGGATTTCCGTCACCTCGATAAACCTCACGAACAAGCGTCGCTCGATCCCACCTGGCTCTGGATATAACGACGACCGTCAAGAACTTAACCGCAAGCCGACTAAAGGCTTGCGCATTGAGCGTGAGCATCATTTGGTCGAAAAATCGAAAGAGACGGCAAGAGCCTTTTAATCTGGAATTAGCAGGAGGTTTTTTCCCTGATCCGTGGTTGTACTGGTCGTCGAGTCGGTGTGAGACCATACGAGAAAAAGATGGTTCACTTATTACCAGTCAATCGCGCCGACTTGACAGGTAAGCGGAACATTTTGAAGAACGGTTCAGCTGGCCTCAACCAGACCATGTGAACGACCGGACCCGATTGGTCAGTTAATGCGTTCCAGACGGCCCTCCGTCGGAAACAGAAGTGGCT
>JTDE01003750.1:67999-81306 GCA_014338405.1 Paragonimus skrjabini miyazakii | reverse complement strand
GAAACCACATCATTTTACTCACGTTTGTCACTAATATAGAGTTGTACTTAAAACAAAAATAGAAAAAGGATTATATCTTACATATGTACTTTTCCACATTCTTTATTCGTAATAACCTGGTTACCTTGGCAACCACTCAGACTATAATCAATGGTAGCCAGTACTGACGGCTAACTTGGCCGGCATGCAAATCTCTCCACAGAAGACTTGAAAAAATTACTCCTGTTTACCGTATATAATCCTATTATAACCTCAGCTCACACCATGCGTTGTTTCCCCTGCCTCAAACTCTACCCATTTCCATTATCCATAACTGTAGCGTGCTATGAAACATACTCTACCTTATATCTCACATATATAGCTTTCCACATTTTATATATATATGCCTTTTCGTATTAACCCGTTCACCTTGGTTATCAGTTAGACTATAATTAATGGTAGCCAGTACTGACGGCCAACTTGGCCGGCATACAAGCACTCTCTCCACAGACAACTGTGGAAAACATACTCCCTCGTTTACCGTATATAATCTAACCATAACCCTAATCACATCTTGCGTTGTCTTCCATCCCAAGCAGCACACAGCCCATTTTTAATGGGGCAAAATGAGGGCAAAATTGAGCTCTGTATTTGAGCGCGTTTTTCATGGTAAATACACGAAATTATCCCACGATATATACTTTCAGCGATGTCTTCAGTACTGTAGTTCACGTTGGTGCCTACGTGTTAAGATGCGTTTTTCTTTGTTTTGTTTTAATGCATCACTTTCACATAATTAATTAAGCTCCGTGTTGGTTGACATAAAATGCCGGTAGGTTGTCCTGATGCATTATTTGTTTTCATCACCTTATTGCACGTTATTTCGCAATATAATTAATGGAGTACATCACACAGATAATGAAAGATCGTCGTTCGGTATCTACCATTTATCGAAAGTGCAGGAGGTTCATGCAGCCGGATAAGTGTTTCGGATGTGGACAAGCATCAAGGTGGGATCACAGGGATGGATGTCCATACTTGGTTACATTGGCGTTTCACTTTCCGGTGTGATGGATTGTTTTTCAAATGTAATCTAAAATGCGAATTAGGTAGTAATGAAGATTCACTGCAAAATGTGGCGGAATCAAACGTTGCCAGTGCATCGGCTTTGGATCCCACTGAGCTTCCTGAAGCTGTAACGGTAAATAAAGCAGTTGATGGTAATTATTTGTACATTGTTTCAAAGTTTCTATGTAGGACCATCGTCTTCCTTGGTAACCACTCCGGAAAGAACAATTCGACAGGATATTGTTGGCTGGTTCCTACGGGGAAACATATCATTGGAAGACCAGCGAATGATATTGAAATCCTTGGGGCATCACTCTCCTGATTTACCGAAGGACCCTCGAACGTTGATGGGCACTCCGCGAGTTTGTAATAAATTGGTCATCGGGGGTGGAGTTTACGTTCACTTCGGTTTAATACGCGGTTTATGTTTTCTCCACTGCCGGCCTCCTGAAATTGTTTACAATGAACTGTCGTTGCAGTTGAACATTGACGGTATGCGAGTGTACAATTCCTCCCACACTCAGCTGTGGCCCATCCTCTGCAGAGTTATCAAGCCATTTTTGTAGGTACTATTCGTGGTGGGTGTATACAGAGGGCCGGTGAAGCCGTCGAATGTTCAAGCATACCTTGGGCAATGCATTGATGAATTGGATGTTCTCTACCGAGACGGTTTGGTCATTCCTGGAAGCCCTTCAAGCAACTTCATGGTTCTCTCAAGCGCAGTGTGTGATACCCCAGCTCATTGCTTTGTGAAGCAATGTAGAGGTCACGCTGGCTATTCTGGTTGTGACCGCTGCAGTCAGCGTGGTGTGATGATAGCGCGCAGGGTGACGTTCCCCAAGTGCGATTGCCCGAACAGGACAGAGGAAAGTTTTCGGTCCCAAAGTGACGTACATCACCACACTGTTGACTCCCCATTTCTTTCTCTATCCCTGGATGTGATTCGCAGTTTCTCCGATGACTATATGCACCCTGTTTGTTTAGGTGT
This sequence comes from Paragonimus skrjabini miyazakii, assembly GCA_014338405.1. Classification (NCBI taxonomy): domain Eukaryota; kingdom Metazoa; phylum Platyhelminthes; class Trematoda; order Plagiorchiida; family Troglotrematidae; genus Paragonimus; species Paragonimus skrjabini miyazakii. The sequence goes on along the minus strand of JTDE01003750.1, from coordinate 79,271 downwards.
AACCAAACGATTGATCGGACTTTGGTTAACGTCCCCACGTGATGCTGGACATCGCCGTAGTCCTTCTTCAATTCGTGCCATATGTGATAGAATAAACAAGGCACGTGCATACACACCCGTTGACTTCCAAAGACTGTGCCGGCCGTTAACTTAATTCGAACGCTGGAAAGCAACTGAGTTCCGACATTTTTAATTATATCTTGTTCCTGTAGTATTGCATGGGTTACTTGAGTCGGATAAGTATAAGCACTTTTTACAATTTTTCATTTGTATAAATATTCAATGTCATCGTTTATTGATACCCAGCTAAGCTTCTTTTGTGAAACAGTTGTTGATTATTTTCATAAGAAGGTTTTCAGTCATTTACGGTCAACATGGAATTGTTTACAATGTACATAGCTTAATTCATTTGATAGACGATGCTTTGTATCATGGACCTCTTGATGGTTTCTCTTGCTTCCCCTTTGAGTCATTTTTACGCTTTTTGAAGACATGTGTTCGTGGCCCAAACAAACCCGCAGAACAAATATTCCGGCGACTGAATGAATCAAACTGCGGGCGGAAGGTACACGACGGTGTCTGCATAGATGACGTTGGTGTGGCAGTGGGCGGCCGAAAGGTTCCTAAAGCCAACTGCAGAGTAATAAAAAACACTATGTGTTTCACGCAACCACCTAATAATTATGCGATCATTGACGGCATGCCAGCGGAGATCTTCGGACTTGAGAGGAATTCCGTTTTGTTCAAATTATTTAATGAAGTGTCCTCATTTTTCCATCATCATATCGATTCCAGTGATTTACTTACTCATGTGGTTACTGACCCTTCCCTCATTACCTATACGAAACCCATCGATGGTATCAATTGTAAATGTTTTGTATTCCCCATAAAGATTATGATGTTTTGGTACCCATTTTGCATACTTTTAATAAATAAGAATGCATTATTATACTCGTTCTTTTAGACTTTACGTATACATTGAATGCACGCAAACGGAGCGGCGCAATCAACACATTGTCGGTCTGTTTTCTTTTTCAGATGTACCTCATAGTGCAGTTCAAATCGGACTACTCTATTGCTACCGTTTGTAGTGATTGGTTGGTTTCAAAAACGTCCGTTAAATGGCCGGCAGTTAGAGACAGAAGCATTTACAGGCGAATGTTGCTGAACGCCATACCTCTACTTCCGGTTACCGCCATCGAGGAAGTTAACGTCATGCTGCACACAGGTAATAATGACATTACATACTAATATATGTTACAGATTCCTACGCGGAAGCTTTTAAGCTCGAGTAGAATTTGCTAGAGGAATCCAGCAGTGCGCAGACTGATGCAACGGAAAGAATGACACACATTGGCGTTCGCTGGCCAACTAGAAAAAGGTTCGTTAGAAGTTGTCATTTTCATTACCATTAGGATGCCTGTTCGACTGACCTCCTCTGAAGATGAACAGGATGAGGGTTGTCAGGTTCACGCATCCAGAAGCACACATGAGAGGTCTTTCTCTGTTTCCGAATGTGCTGTACCAATACCACCGGAACCAATGCTGAAACGTATAGTTCCCACACCTATGACGTAGACTATGTTTTGTTATGTTCACTCTTTAATTTTTATAGTTTTCCAAAGCAAGTGACACTTGTACAACCTTCACCGATTATGTCCTGTAGTGGAACGCAGGCACCTAACAACGAGGCTGCATGGCTAGCATCAATTAACAGAATTGCTGGTAGGGTTGACCATTACTTCAAAACTACGCCTCCGGATGCTATGGCTGCGTTGGAGAAGCGTCTCTTACATGTTGAAGCGGCCTTGAATGTATCAACCGATAAAATACAGTCAATGCAAACTCAAATAGCTAAAACGTCCAGAAGAATTGTGATCGTTACTTTACGAACAATAAACCCAACCAGCGAACTGAATTTGTGTGAACAACAGCTCGAGGATGCACAGTACTACGAAGCTGTTGTAACCCAGTTATCTCGATTAGGAGGGACCGACCTCCGCGATTTCCTGCGTCGAATCTTATCGTCCGTGTTCAATGTCACTTCCAGCAAACAACTGAACTGGAGTGGGCATCACGGGAAACATCAGGCCAGCAAATTTAAAATAACAAAAGCTATTACAGGTAATAATACTCTTCACACGCTGACTTTTTATTTTCAGACGCGGTACATAACTCTCATTTTGCTGCAGCAACGGATAAAGAAGTCGAGTGAGAGATCAGAAATTGGTTGCATAACGCGCGAGACCGCGCTGGTGGAAGGAAACTCAGAATGAAAAATGATGTCGTTTGACTGTTTTTTATATAACGATGCCAGAAAAACATTTGTAAACGTATATGAAAACCTTCCTGTAGCTTTGCATGTATATATACACATATTTCTACGGGTGCTTACAGCGTTGTTTGCCACCTATCTATTTACACCCGATAAGTTAAGACCTAACAGTATGCGACATAACTTCACAACGATTACCAAATGTACTTCAAAATAATGTGTACCGCGGCGTTAACTGTCATCATGTCTTTTTCATCTCATTTCAGATAGGTGGAATACGTGGGCCGAAATAATAGGCAGCAAAAAAGGTAAGACATTGTTATAGATAGCTGTGTCCTTCCGTTTGCAAACTTATCCATCTGTTATTTGTGTTATATCCAGTGTGGCACATCAACCATAAGTTGCCTTCCAAACATTAGCTATCGCTTTTTGTGTAATCACTTTAAATGTTTGTTTATGCATTTTTATCCACATAAACAGCAAAACTATGTTGGTCTGCTTCTGTTACCTTTCTGTTACCTTGCAGAAACTCTTCGAAGACGGACCATTCGCATGGACAATGAAGATCAGTGAACGAAGATCTGATTTGTACTGTCAACCTGTTGTCTGGGAAGAAACCGATGTACTGATCTGAACAACTGTGTTGTACATTTACGGTGATTGACAATAAATTTACATACATTCTCAACCTTTCGTTCATTGTCGCTTGTAGTCTTGCACTGGCAGGTCGTCCGTTAGATTAGGGACCAATGTGGACGCGGTGGAGCAATTATTTGAAAAGAACTGAAAGTATAATACGTAGTAGTTGAGAAAAATCGTATTCGTAAGTGAGCTTTCGCGCGGTAAAACGAATTTGCGGCACGCCCCATATGGTCCCCCAGGGGACCCCGGGGGGATTTTGGGGGCTGGCATGGGGTAAAAATGGGGTTTGACCGATGGGCCCCACGTGGGACCCATGGGGGCAAAATGGGGGCTAGCTGTAAAAGCGTTTTACTGCACGAAAGCTCAGCTACGAACCCGATTTCTTTCGACTACTACGGACTATTCTTTCAGTTCTTCTCATATAATTATTCCATCGCATACGCATTAACCCATATTCTACCGGACGACCCACCAATGCAAGACTACAAGGGACAATGAACGAAAAGCTGTGGATACATGCACATTTATTGTCAATCATCGTCAATGTACAACATGGTTGTTCGGATTAGTACACCGGTTTCTTCCCATACAACTGGATGACAATGCAAATCATATTTTCGTTCACTTACCTTCATTGTCCATATGGATGGTCTGTCTTCGAAGAGTTTCTGCAAGGTAATGGATAGGATGTTGTACGTGAGAACGTCAGTGAAGCAGATTAACATAGTGTTGCTGCTTATGTGGATAAAAATGCATAAACAAACATCTATAGAGATTACACAACAAGCGATAGCTAATGTTCGTGAGGCAACTTATGGTTGGTGGGCCACACTAGATATAACACAATTAACACGTTGATGCAGTTTGCAAACGGAAGCACATAGCTATGGATAATAATCCGTCTTACCTGATCTGCGGACTTGCAATTTAGGTACATGTATTTCAGCTAACTAAAGTGTGGGATGAAAAGAAATGTGATGACAGTTAATATAACGATGCGCAGAATTATGTACTACGCGTGACTCTCGCTCGTAATTTCTGTCGCATATTGTTAAGATCCCAATTCTATGGTGGAAATGGGTATGCAGCATACAAATCTGAAAGCAGATATTTAAATATATACATATATTTGCGCAAAGCCACCAGTAACGAATAACGGTCCTCTATTATTTATTGAAGATATTCAAAATAGGTACAAAAACAGACATTCACTAATGACACAAATAATTCGTTCCGTATAAGTGATAGAAGAAGCGGCGGTGACCAGATGGATAAGCGGATAACTGGAATCGAGTTGACGGTTGAAAAATGGGGACAATTAACTAAATAGCGTATATAAGACTGTTGTAGACGTAAACACTATATAAAACCTGGGTGTGAACACGAGGCTAAATGTGATAAAAACGAAAGCAAACGACTAACAATAGTTCGTCAAGGTGGTTTGTTCAGGTTTTCACTATAGTAAACGAAGGTTTCTAATGGATGCGCTCTGTCATGTTGATCCAAGGAGATTCTGGGTTCACAGCGGAGATAATCGCAACGACAGATGAAGTCGGAGATAAGATGAAATCAATGGATGACTGACTTAGCCTTCTACTCTCCAGAAATCAGTGAATAAGCGACAAGAAACGCAGAAAGGAGGCGGGACTCGCGACCTTAGATAAACAATTTGTATTATTGATTAATCCAACTCACATTGAGTAAACATCAAGTGGACACGTGAGTTTTGAGTAGATCGGAAGTTGTGAAGAACAATAAAAAGGATGAAACACAGAATACTGTACAAAGAAACGGAATTACGTTGCATGAACCTCCTACACTTCCTGGTTAATAGTTGACACCGAGCGGCGATCTTTTATTTTCTGCTGAACGTAATCAATATTGCGCGAAAACAAAACGACACCCAAAAACCGTTCACCACAACCTGCCGCGTTCTAAGTTAAACCAAGTTAAGCACAATAATTTATGATCGATTAATGCATTAAAACAAAACAAGGAGGTTAGACATAATAACATGTAGGCAATAACAGCAACAACAGAAGCAGAGACATTGCAAGAAAAATACAGCATAGGATAATGTCTTGTACCTACCAAGAAAAAGCCACTTCTATACAAAGTCCCATTTTGCCCCATTAAAAATGGGGCTGTCTGCTGCTCAGGTATATCGTGTGCTGCGCCCCTGCATTGAAACCCACCTCATTAACCATTATTAACTGTTGCAGGCTATGAAATATAGATTTTAGCCTCAACATTGACCCTATAAAACAAACTGACTTCAAAACTTCGGGCGGAGTCCCGATTAACACGTGATAATCAAACTAGGAGTTTTGCTGGTCACCCAATTATCGCAGAATGCCATAACAGTCATTTGCGAATATTGTATACTTCATTGGAAAAACACAAAAGCGTTGATATCGCGTAAAGTTTTTGTCGAAAAATATAACATTTACATTAGTTTTTATATTACATGTGATTACGTCGCATATTCCTATTTAACATATGACACTGCGCTCTTTTTCCTATTCCCACGAGCATCCGTAATGCAAGAGAAGTTTTTGCGATGAATGGGTGCTCAAAACCACATATTGGCCGAGCGATTAGTGAAATTTTCAACTTTTTGTCGTTTTCGGCCAATCATCGAGGTCCTGTGCTGGAATCCGCTCAATTCTTCGCCCAATTTTGGAACTTCCCGTCCTCGTTCGCCAAAACGGAACTATTTCAACATTTTTCCGAATGAAATTACGTCAAATAACGGCGAAATCCTTCGAAGATGAATTTGCACGTATTCCCCCACGTGACTTTGAAATATGTGAAACGTCGTCTTTACCTAACCTTGTAAAAGGTAAATTAATGTAACATCTCATTTTTTGGACTGAATCCGTGAACAGACGAGTTACCTTTTTTCATTAGGTGTGAATCGAACGTTGTAAACTTTGGCTATTTCCTCTTTGATTGCGGCTTCTTTTGTCAACAGATTTCATGTTTGTCTTGTTATGTATCCATTTGTTGCTTGTACCGCATGTAATTATCTGTCATGATCGCGCACATCCGAGCGTGTTTCTCACAAACTCGTTGAGGATTATATATTATCATTAAATGATCGACGTGAATAGGTAGACAACCTTAGCTGTTTCGATCGACGGATCGTTTCCGGGAGATAATTACGATTTGATGTCCAATAGGCTAAATATGTACTATAAGCACACAATATGATATCCATACCCAACAAAGTTGTTTCGAGCAGTCAGCACGTTCAAAAACAACAGACACCAGCCGAGCTCCAGATGGGTGATGCACGCACCACTCAAGCAAAGTGCAGCAAGCGGCAACTGACTTTTCGCACAACGGTTAATTAACGCGTTAAAACAAAATCATCCATGTCAAGGTCAATTAACGGCCAGAAACAGAGGTGGTAGAATATACAGGGATAATCGTTTTGGGGGAATAGGTTTGGGTCGGATTTGAAACTTGATACTTTGAAATTTGAACTTTGAAATTTGATACAGGTATACCCATAACTTATTGATGACCATCATGACGGATGCTATTTCATTAAACGTCAAATGGAGGGGAGTGAAAAATGGTTCATCAACATCCTCCATACTGCTGCTGTCAGTTGTTGTCGGTATTTACAATGCATACAAATAGTCGTTTTTCACTGCAGAATTCGTAATAAAACGGTTAAATCTGGGTGCATCTTACTCGGACGTGAAAGGAACAGTTTGAAGATACGCACTGGAGGCAAGAACGACGGAATCGAAAGGAGCCAACGGCATATGAATGACACCCTGACACCGTGATTAGTAACACGTTCTTTAAATTTTCTCAACATGTGGCAACCGTAGACATGTTGGATAATACGAAGTATTCTATAATAATAATAATAATAATAATAATAATAATAATAATAATAATAATGATAATAATAATAATAATAATAATGGTATATTGCTCAACGTATCTGTGAGAAACACGCTCAGATAAGCGTGATCAGTATACAAATGGTAACGTGAAACGCATACCGTACATACAACACAACAATTACGAAAATAAAGTTGCAAAATCGACATAATAATAGACGAAAATTTTAGTTCATGAAGAAGCATTTGGCTCACTTGCTTCTCAAACGTTTCAGTGTTCGATAAACAACGCTGGGTAGTTACATCAATTCTCGCTTCACAAGGTTGATGTTGGCGTTATGTTCATGGTCATGCCAGAAAAAAGATTTTTCAGGATGGAGAAACTGAACAGTCGAAGAATTTCCCCATTATTTGATGTAGACGGTTCCGAAAAATTATGTAGAAACTTTTGTGAAGATGAAGGAAGATAGCAGCGTCCCAATTTTTGCGGAGAAATGGACGATCTTTTGGACTGGACTTTGTTTTTTCCTCAAAATTGACACAATTTCACAGACCTCGCGAATTGTCCAACCATCACGGGGTTTTGATTGTGTGGATTGTGTGGGAATGTTGTCTCACGTTATAATTTATCGGGGAGTCGGGAATGAAAAGCAAAATTACGTGATAAACAGAACGTGAAATGATCGTGTGAAATAGGACAAACAATGGAATCTGATACTTTCTGACCAAACCTTTTATATAAAATTTATAATTCTGTATTAGTTAATAAAATGTATATCTCCAACAAACAGTTGTTATCGTATAACGCGAAAAAAGATCGATTCACAGCTTTTCATAGTATAGGACTGTAGCCGAATTCCAATATCGATTTAGTATATACGACCGTTGTGTAAAATGGAAAAGATGTTAAGCAACACGGTAAGGTTGCCAGGTTGTCTGTTAGGATAGGAAGGTGAACATATTTGTATGTAAACATATGAGGCAAACAGGCTAAGTTATATATATATTGCAAACAGTTTTAACGTGCACAGCTATTGCATAGTAGTCGATAACTGTACACAACTGGTAATCATTAAGTATGAAGTAAGAGTGTACCAGGATGGTTTGGTTACTACGAACGGAGGTGTGTATGATGTTATCATATGTTGGCTATAGTTTTGTTGTCCAGTTGCAAGTTTTGGACATAATTGTGTACAAGATCTATCCTGTTGGAGAAATAATGAGTTTCGAAATTGAGGGATGTTTCGAATGGTGAAGTTGATAACTTTGATTAGTTCGAAGTGTATATGGCGTTGCATAATGTGGTATAGGTTTATCCTCAGATGTTATCAGATCAGATCAGCTGTTTAAATGTTATTAGGTCCGTTTTCAAAGATATCGTCTTCAAGCAGGCAGAATTTGAAAATAGACATGACGATCCTTAATGTCAGGAAAGTTTCTAAGTTCCGTTTGAATTGATGTGTATTCTTATTGGCTCTAATTGTATGTGGGAGTTTGTTCCAAATGGAGGTATATTTCACCAGGTAAAAATTTGAACGCGGTTTTTTACGGGATCTAAGGTCTGTCCAAATGAACCGTTTGATCCTGATGTTGTATTTTGAGCTATGCTGAGGGCGAATCGCGAAGTTGACAGTTAAGTTATTGCTATAAACTAGATTATACATGAATGCAAGGTTCAGCTTGATACGCCGTAGCCAAAGCGTATCTGGTTCAAGCGTCTGGCAACGTTCTCTGTAGTTCAGAGAAGACGGATAACCCGCTAAACCTTCCGTGAATGCACGTTGGAGACTTTCCAGAGCTAGCCTATCGGACTTACGCAAGCGACTATATATGAACGTACATTACTCAAGTTGGGGTCGTACGCACAGCTTACAAAGGTGTAGTCGAGCTACAGGGATGAAGAATGAGTGCTTACTGTATCCAATCGTTTGTCTAGATTTAGATACTAGAAAGGACATGTTCGGCGAAATTGAATGAGTTGAGTAACGTGTACCCAGGTCACGAACTGAGTTGGCAGTTGAAATGCCATGACCATCCAGCTTTATGCAGTCCTCTGGTATATGACAACCTTATGCAACGATGGTGGACTTATTGACTGGAAATATCATCAATCAAGTTTGACATCAAGACACTAATAACATGAGGTCCTTCCATATATTTCCTAAACAAGGATTTAGATCACCAGGGAGAAAAATGTAGACAAGTTTGATATCGTCGGCAAACAGGAATAGTTTACCATGCTTGATAAATTCACATATATCATTTATATACATAATAAAGAGTAACGGTCCTAGGACGCTTCCTTGAATCACTCCACTGGTGACTGGTTTGGGCGTTGAGCTGTCATCTCCTATTTCAACTGTTTGTGTGCGGTCTTTAAAGTATAAAGCAAACCAGATGAGCAGTGGGTCACTTATAACGAATAATGCCATTTTGATCGGAAGGCGCTTACGAGGCACACGATCAAAAGCTTTTTGCATGTCCAAACGTATAATAAAAATAATTGCATTCCCTGAATCAGTAGATTTTGTAACGTGACTAAAGAATTCCAGCTGGCACGTCATGCACGAACGTTTGCTGAGGAACCCATGCTGGGAGTGGTTTAGAAAATTTTGTGATAATAAGAACTCAACCACGCGACATTTTATTATCCTTTCCAACACTCTAGAACAAATTGAAGTATGTTTAATGGGACGATAATTGTTGATGTCTTGTCGCCAGCCCCCTTCTTAACGGGGCTGAATTATGGAATTTTTCCATTGGAAAGGGAAGGAGCCTAATGACACAGAAAGTGTATAAATATTGAGCAAAAGGAGAGAAATGTCATCCCCTCCGTGTTTGAGGGCAACAGGGTGTATACCCTCCGGACCAGGAAGATAAGAAGGTTTGATAGTAGCTAACTGAGAGCGTATTTTTACTACATCAACAGTAATGTGGCTTAGGAACCTGCTTGTTTTTACGGGGAGAGGTGGAGGTAATATATTTTCTTCAATGTTGAAGGAAGCAGCAAAATATGAATTGAGGGCCTCGCAGATTGTTACAGGATCATCTACGGTGATTTTGTTCCGTAGTGTAACTGTTGAGATAATAGGATCTCTTGTACAGTTTCTGCGTTTCAATAGCTGCATCAACTTGGAGATCTCTTTGCTGTTCAGCGCACGTTTTTCCTCATTTAAGTGGAGCATTTTAGTTCTATTTTCTATAGTGTCAAACATTTTATGCATTTGAATAATAAGGGAGAAATCGTGTTTTTCGGTGTCGCGGTTTCAAAGTTTTGAGCTTGCATTGCTCTCTTGGAGTGAGGATCCTGCCTTTACCACACACATTACGGCGTTTTGACCTTTCCGGGGCTAAGATAATCATACAAAACCTGAAATGCTCATCAAATACTTCGGTTACAACACTAGGGTCAGAGGTCAGAAAGAATGTGTTCCACACCAAGGATCTCAACAGAGTGGCGAACATCTTCCAGTCGATTAAAGTTATTTGGCGATAACATATTGTGTTCGACTTTTTTTTACAGTTTTTAAGTCAAACGTGAAGTTGACCACATTGTGATCACTTCCTGGAAACCGTTCTAGGGCGGCAACTTTAGCAGAAGAGATACCTGTTGTAAAAATGAGATCTAAAGTGTGGTCTAGTCTGGTAGGTGCTAAAACATGTTGGCACCAACCATTTACTTGGACACATGCGAGAAACTCTGCTTGATTTGCAGGAGCTGTCGAAGAGGTCCAAGAAATATTGGGCATATTGAAATCTTCACTAATTATTTTGTACTGCGTGGGCAATGTTGATACATAATTCAGTCCATTAATAAGGTTAGTCATGTTGTCACGAGTGGCGTTAGGTAATCTGTAGACGCATCCTAAGAGTAGATCACAGGAATCAGTTGACAGTGATAGCCACAATGAGTCAACAACTCTATCAAGATACGGCTCAGCGAGTATGGTTGCAGAATACTGCTCCCTTAAGTAAATTAAACATCCACCGCCACGTACTGTACCGCGATTTTTACGGAACATATGATAACCTATAACATTTAGTTGTGTGGTTGAAATCTCAGGGGTACACCAAGCTTCAGTGATCAGAATAATGCAAGGACTATATAAGAAGATGAAAGGTCTAAAAGTATGCATCTTATTGACTAGTGAGCGTGCATTCAAAAGCCATAAAGTTAGTGCATTTTCCTTATTCGACGTTATTTTAAACCTTTAAAAATGTCCAAAACAGAAGGGTCTTTGTGATTCCGAGGCTTTGGTGACGTTGCTTGATCAGATGCGGTTTTGGTGGGCCCAGTGATGATTAATGGAATGTCGCCTGCGTCTGAATCCATGACAAAGAAAGTTTTTGGGAGCAAAGACAGAAAAACGTGCACCGTGGGGTCCACGCGCTCTGTTCGAAATACTTGTATGACTAGATCGCAGCTCAAAAGCACTGACACAAGGTCGAATACATTCTTTCCATCTGCGATTGAGTCTACAGACGTAGATACAGA
>JTDE01003749.1:55906-67248 GCA_014338405.1 Paragonimus skrjabini miyazakii | reverse complement strand
TTCTCGGTTCGGGTGGCCAAGCGACTGAACGCGTAACGAAAGTGACGATCCAATACCCACATATCTGGTCATCCTCATTTTGCCACTCACAATTTGATAAAGAGCGCGGTAGGAAGTTGAAAAACAGCGAATGTTGTTTTGCTTGCTTGGAGTCGAATCAAATCATGAACATATGTGGAATACAAATACGAAGTGAAGCCCGATTGCGGTAGGCGCCGTCACACACTGGTTTATGCGGGCAGCAAGAATTGGCCGGGGATGTGAGTTCAATTTTATTTTCGTGCCAGGCTACGTCTAATCTGGAAGGTATGTTGGTGAAATTCATTCCAATAGGGTTGGTTGATCCAGAGGCGTGGGTAACAATTTGTCATTTTTTGACCGATAGGTCGGATGGTACGTTTATTCAAGGGCCAGTCGCGGAGGTTATCGGATTTCAAGGAGGGCCATATCGGATGATATTTTTAACGGAACTACTGCAGCGACGTGCAGTCGAGCATCAGTTGACTTTCACTTTCAAGATCAGCATCATCAAACAACAGGCAGTTCGATCTACACGATGAAAGAACCCCAATCCCTCAAGTTGGTTTCACTCAACGATCCAAAGTAACTGAATCTACATGTCTGAGGGCAGTTTCATTCGGGAGTCAAACAGAAAGGAGCATGTGGCTTCTAGCAAGATGTGACATGCTTGAAGAATTTTGGGTGTTGAAACAGGGGTTACGCGATGGCAAAGGAACTTTAGGAAATCAGACAGTTCACGAACGGCAAACCGGAAGTCTGTGTTCCATCAACGCTCGAGATGGACATTTCGCACACTTTTCCGAACACATCAGTTCTTTTTAGAAGGTATGGTCTGAGGGATTTTTCTGATGAAGACATTTCAAGTGGCAATGAGCTCAGTAGGGAGGACAAACACAGATTGCATGGAACTGAATGCGATACAGCGCTTACAGACGATCACTATTTGATAGGTCTGCCATTGGGACATGATGGTTGGTGGTGCATTATAATAAGGCGACAGCCGAAAATATCCTGTCGCACCGAAGAGGATATCGTTCCGGGGTCGGACCCCTAAAGTTGAATGTTCAGACATGCTACCGCAGCACATCTAGAATGACCGTATGGAAAAGTGTGTCACTGCTAGCGTGGTACTTGCCACACGATCCAGTAATTAACCCGAACAAGCCCGACATAGTTCCGATGGTCTCCCACCATGTCTTTGATCATTAGGCTGTCTTTCAGCAGTACCCTACTCCGGATACCGGATCTGGATAGCAGCTAGTTGGGAGTACTCATGTGTTTTCGTAAGTATTTGGTAACGGTCTTCAATTACATTGGGCAGATGTTCTTGAAAGTGAGAGGCCCTGTCGTGACCGAATCTCGTGAATATTTCTTCGGGGGGACTCGGATTCGTCTAAAAGAACGCCGGATAATTATGTGCTGAATGTTCACTCATTCAAAGCCAAGTCGCCAACGTTTCATGCGAGTCTTGCCTTTCGAAAATAGTTATGGACAATCCGCGGAGTTTCTGTCGAAGGTATCGACCGTCGTAAAGAAAGACTTTCACGGTTATGGTTGCCTAGCGTCCTCTGAATTAGCATTCTGAGCTAGTGATTTTGTAGATGAACTTCCAGCACTGATGCAATCAAATGGATAAACATTCTCCTAGGATGTTTCCAGTTACAGTGAAGTTACTGAACACACGTCTGAAGGAGAAAACTCCCTGAGTCACGCGGTTCAAATCTCGTTGCTGTGGATACCATAAAGCACAAGTATGAGATCGCATATGTCGGACAACTGTTTTAGACTTTCAATTGAGCTTTATCACAATGCCAAAAGGGTAATATTAGATTGCGCAGCTTCATTGGTCTGTACCCAGTTCTAGTAGCCCAAGTGTTGTTGCGGACTCACAGATCGCCCCAAGATCTTCGTCATCAAGGGTTTGGTTGGTAATCAATTATAGGTGAGTGCGATGGGGTGCGCCTCGAAAACTGGAACAAACGATGTCACCTCTATGGATGCCGTAATGTTGCCCGGAAGACTCATCTATGGGACTTCTTCAATAGTTCCAGTCCAGTTGTATGTTCCGTGATGCATGAAAAGTGGGCTACGCAGCAGCGCAACATTAAATGGCGGTTTTTTAATGCGCCTTCCAAGTGGATAATTCCAGGGTGACCGCACAGAAAGCAATTATAATACCAAAACTGGAGGCCATGACAACCGTTCTGTCATCCAGGCTAATGCATTTTCCCAGTGATGGAGTAGAGGTTGCAATAAGAGGTATTGTATTGTAGACAGTGTCGCACTAGTTGTAAGACGCTTCATCGTGTTTCGCAACATGTGCAAGTGCCACTCATTATTTGGCTTCCGAGTTGAAATAGAAGTTTTTTCCTCAGAACTGAAGTTGGCCGATGTGGCACCTAAGGGGTAACACAACCCTCAGCAGGGGGATAAAACTGTTGCTGTGGGGTCCGGGATTTCTGTCTATTCCTGAAGAACAGTGACCAAAGCTGTCAATCATCACGTACTTACGAAAAGGGAACCCAGATATTGATGTGACCATGATGCCTAGCTTCGATTTTATACTGAGCCAACTGATACCAAATACTCTGGTTCGACCGAGTTACTGCAGGCTGTCGCATGGTTACCGCGTTAGGTGAGCCATGTATCGGTTGTGATGTACGCACGAACCACCCCGTGTTTTTGAAATGAATGCCTTCTGCCTCAAAATAATGGAACTGGTAGAAAACGCGAGTTTTCCAGCTAACTCGAGGTTTTGAGTGTCTCGACTATAAACACTGACAAGATGAGTGGGCAGGAAAGGTTGCGACCGGCTTTGATAGATTTTCGGTGTGCTGGTGGTGGGATCCATGCAGGGAATGAAGATGATGTGAACCTGATGATGGTTTCATGAAACGGTGCTATCAGAAGCCTTTTAGTCCGTCATTACAACGAGTCGGATGGACACAGGAAGCCTTGCTCGTGCCCGCTAACCTAAAAGAGGAATTAAGGGTTTCGTAGGTTACAAATTCTGGTAAAATAATGCTAGGAAAGTGCCACTAATGTAAGGGATTTGACGCTTGGCCTTGTAAAAAAGGATTGCACCGCTCATACTGATAAAATTGTCGATGGACGGTTGTCGATTTGCATACTGAAGGATGAATTATTTCCGTTCGTTCAAACATTCCGTTGCATAACCTTCCGTTATTTTTTTATGAGACCACGTTTTAGGAGCACTTAATCTATAGTCGTTCAAAAAAATAAATCTTCACCCCTGTCATTGGATATCTGAGAAAGGCGTTAATAGTTCATCACTCTACGCGTCACTCAACGTGAATTTGAATGAATGTCTAGGGAGTTTACCTCCAGCGCGTTCACAAATATGCTGGCAGTGGCACTCGCATCAAAATGATGCAGCAGTGTTGAATGAACCAAGGCGCTTTTCATACAGTCGAAGGAAATGATGGCAGCATTTGAGAACCGGATGTTGTTGTTGGCATGGACGCGCAGTAACTAGGTTAAAAGTTGCGTCAGTAGTGCACAATGCCAAACGAGTCGTTGAGACGATGCACGGAAGCAAGTTTTGTAGAAAATTAAAAAATCGCGGATGACCTATGTTGTATCGGCTGGCGTTTGCATGTTGTGCTGATCAATGCGATGTTGTAAGATTTCATTAGCTGGCTGACCAAAAGCATACTTGTCCGCATGGAGAAGTAGTTAAATGTTGCAAACCAGTCGAATAACTGTCCTAAGTTGGTAAAATGCATGTTCCAGAGGCATTAGCTACCGAGGTTTCATCGGTACTGAGATTAACAAGGTCCAATCTCTTAGTGACGTCCTTGATAATTAGCTAAAATGTTTGAGCAGCATTTCTCAAACCAAGCGGCAGTCACGGAAATGCCCGGCATTGTCCTGCCGTCTTTCGGATACCTTAAGCAACATTTAGCATCCGATGCTGAGAACAAAGTAGATGGATTTTAGAAACGCGCTGATGCCTACAAAGCTAAGCCTGATGATCTGTATAGTAAAAATGGGACACCTGTCGTTTGCTTAGGCGTTGATGGTCGTTTGGCAAACGTCAAGTAGGATCCAGGTTCTCGCCTTACTCCGAGCCATATGGAGAGAGAGGTCTCTTCAACCAGTGTATGATGCCAAACTTCAGTTGAATTCCAGCCCAGCGCGCACTACTTCCATCATGTCCGGTGATACGCAACGAACTGTGGTGAATCCCCGCGGGTCAGCCATCACGATGTACTGGACAGGATTAGCAACTATAACTGGCGGCAGCTAGGTGATTTGTAAGAAAACAGTGGAGAACCGTTTGCCAAAGTTCGCGTATCTACCGTCAGATGTGTCGCGATCCACGGCACTGATTGGAACTCTGTACGTCAGAGTCCTGAGAACAGAATAATCCGTCGTGTGTCAACCAGTAGGTAAACCTCTTCAAAGAAACCCCTGTCAATTGGTAGCGTCCTGAGGTCTGCAACATCAGGCATCCATCAAGATTTGCAGCGAAAACCCTGGTACAATGTAGGTGAACGCTGACCATGGGAGAAAATGGATGTACCGTTTTTTGTATGTGTGACTGACTGAGCCTATATGGTTTGGCCGCACGACTCTGCTGAACGGCGACTTACCCCTTAGCCGGTAGTAGTGATGTAGGCAACTCCGGGTTTGTTGCCTAAAATGAAAAGCAGACTACTACCAGGCCCGAAATTTTGGTTGCCGCAAAGTGCTGTCTGATTAGCTTGTTTGGTGGCCTTTGGGGGAAGAAACACATAGAGCGATAAAAACGAGCAAGCCTACGGAACTTCCGATGGTACCAGCATTTGCTGGGATTGGCACTCGCTTTATGTACTGAGCGACGGCAAAAATGTGAGAGAAATGTTTGCGATCTCAACGGAGACACTAAAGATACATATTCCTGTAAGTCAGTCAGAAGCGGTCCTTGATGTTGATCGACTACAACAAGGGTATTTGAGGGTGAGCATTGAGAAGTTCCTGCAAACTGCTGGACAGGTGCCACGTTACACTTCATTCCAGAAAAATTCTTTTACGTGTGCAATACCCGCCAGTCGTTGCTGTAGAAGCCTTGAAGGACCCAATTTCCAAAACTCAGTCATGTTAAGATGGTGCGCGAGGCGTTGAAGTTTAAGTAACCTGATGCGCTTGATAATCGCCTTCGTGTGTAACTTTTAGTGCTCAGTTGAGTCAGCCGGTTGAACGGCATCGTCGAGAATGTCCACGATTTGAAGCGGGGAAGGCTGATCATTTGGCGGAACTTGTATGCTTCGTGGGGGCAGTATGCGGCGTAGACATGAGTTCGTCTGTGCGAATAAGTTCCGAGAGCTGCCTTCCGCCAACGGTTCGGTCGGAACTGAAAGTACACTGACTGTAACTTGTGACAAGATGAACGCGTGCACATTTGTGACATATAGCTAGTTACATTACTAAGCGCCTAAAATGAAGTAAATGAGTAGGCGAGGAACAATATATCAAATTATTTAATCAAGTAATAAACTAGTAATGAATATAATTTTTCTCGGGCTCGCCAGAAATGTAGATTACACGCACTAACTCCACACGTCGCAGATAAACGTGATCGGCAGCAGAGGCAGCGAAAGAATTTTAATGAGCAGGAGACGAGTATTGTGTATTCAAAGCTTAAGAACGATTTCGTGAAACGATCGATGTAACGGGATCGCGATGATAGATGGGAAGGCTAAGAAAACAGCTGTCGAGTTTGCAAACCCGGGTGGGATGCACATTTCGCGACAATTATGTCGTTCGCCGGTATGGTGTTTCAAGGCCGAAACGAGTTGGGAACGGTTATTTAGTCGCGAAAAGATATTTTTCAAATTTTTCATAAAATATTAAAATGCATATTACGGGACATATATATAGATTTCTTCGAGTGTACTAGTGGTGTTGCAATAGATAAAATCAGGTGTACCTGAAAATTACCCATATTCGCACTTTTGTAGAAAAAATGTCACCATTTTTTTCGATATACGCATAATCTTGGCTCTCCTATTCAATTCTACCTTCTGAAACTGCTTTCATTAACATTTTCGTGGTGGAATACATCTTTCCATTTCGCGGAAACGCTCAATTTCGCGTGGTTTTGGAGATATAATGGAATTTGTAATTTTCGACCACGTTGTGTTCACATTGCATTGTACACGAAATATCACAGGAATTTATAATGAAAACTGTGTTGCCACGATCGTTGCTTAGTTGCACATCAGAACCATATATTCAGCCTGTTTTCCCGATATTATTTCCGATGGAAAACGGTCTACGTTATCACCTGGTTGATTCTACCTACGGTGTGGTGTAAACATGCATAACACGTTCCACCCTATCCCTGAAAACATGCGTAGTGTTTTGTTTATTGCCTATTGACGATGCTTCAAGGTAACTGGCCATGTGTACGCGAGTCAATGCCCAATTATCCGACGGATAATGACCAATTTTGATGCTCGTTATTTATCCGACGAAACCATTGATTCCCACCTCTACTATTTCAGCTACAACCCTCCTATATTCGGAACATGGATGCTTATGATTCCGATGACTGTTGGTCTATCTTTTCGCCGGCTGCAGACTTCACTGACGGCTGCCAGTATGTTATGCTATTTTCTGCCCGTCCATATACCCCCAATTAGATCCTGGTGTGCCACACCTGCGTCTCCACGGCTGTCAGACCACGGGTCATCAATGTGGCCAGATGTTAATGACATTTTAGCGACGGACGAGTGCATTATCCAAAGAAGGTAAATTGTTTGGCGCAATAGTACTTTATGCTTAGAACACAGAGTTGCTGCACTGGTGCTAAGGATGTGTGCGATGATTAGACTGTCGTAGTAACTGCGGTGGGCTCAACATCTGGATGTGGTGCCATGGATACTGTCGGAAGGTAATTCCTTTTAACTGTTCTGCATTTTGCTGAACTCGATGCCTAATGGGTGTTTTGGAGAGAGCAGTCTTGGGCTGAATCAGAGGTCTATGTGCAGTGGAAACAGAAGGCAATGTTTGCAATTGCCATAGTTATATTGATCGAATTGGCATGACACGGCGTTTCGAAGAACCGCATGAATTGCGTATGCTGCGCCCCTGCTATTTTAGTGAAGGATGGTTCTGTGTTGGACAATTATCGGTGGAAGTGTGAAACGTGTAAGCGGCATTATTCCGTTCGTTATAAGTTGCTCCGTCCAGTTGACTTAAGCTATGATCAACGCCCAAGTATGCCGCATATGCTCACACTATTAGTTGCTCCGTCCAGTTGACTTAAGCTATGATCAACGCCCAAGTATGCCGCATATATTAACGTTATAAGTTGATCCATCCAGGTGACGTAAGTTATCAATAACGTTGCAAAAATGAACACTGCAGATATCAAAACAAACTTGTATTGGGACTGTACAGGATGAGTTACAAAGATATCCATCAGTTCTGGCAAAAAAGAGATAACATACTGGCAGCCGTCAGTGAAGTCTGCAGCCGGCGAAAAGATAGACCAACAGTCATCGGAATCATAAGCATCCATGTTCCGAATATAGGAGGGTTGTAGCTGAAATAGTAGAGGTGGGAATCAATGGTTTCGTCGGATAAATAACGAGCATCAAAATTGGTCATTATCCGTCGGATAATTGGGCATTGACTCGCGTACACATGGCCAGTTACCTTGAAGCATCGTCAATAGGCAATAAACAAAACACTACGCATGTTTTCAGGGATAGGGTGGAACGTGTTATGCATGTTTACACCACACCGTAGGTAGAATCAACCAGGTGATAACGTAGACCGTTTTCCATCGGAAATAATATCGGGAAAACAGGCTGAATATATGGTTCTGATGTGCAACTAAGCAACGATCGTGGCAACACAGTTTTCATTATAAATTCCTGTGATATTTCGTGTACAATGCAATGTGAACACAACGTGGTCGAAAATTACAAATTCCATTATATCTCCAAAACCACGCGAAATTGAGCGTTTCCGCGAAATGGAAAGATGTATTCCACCACGAAAATGTTAATGAAAGCAGTTTCAGAAGGTAGAATTGAATAGGAGAGCCAAGATTATGCGTATATCGAAAAAAATGGTGACATTTTTTCTACAAAAGTGCGAATATGGGTAATTTTCAGGTACACCTGATTTTATCTATTGCAACACCACTAGTACACTCGAAGAAATCTATATATATGTCCCGTAATATGCATTTTAATATTTTATGAAAAATTTGAAAAATATCTTTTCGCGACTAAGTAACCGTTCCCAACTCGTTTCGGCCTTGAAACACCATACCGGCGAACGACACATTTGCCCATCTCGCCAATGGCATGCACGGTCTAGGACTATAACAGTAGTCATACGAGATCGCGCGCATGAGGCAGATGCAGACAAACATCGCCATGATTGGCTAGTTTGGAAATTTTTTACACATCATGCAGCCAACACGTTGGGGGTAATTTCCATGTAGATACATCGAGGTCTGAAGTAGTGTGGATGACACTGTTGATACGCTTATAAATTTTTCCGTTCGCCACAGCTCCCTTCATTCTTTTAAATATATTGTTTCAATGCTTGCATGCACTAAGTCGCCTTTTTGCAGTAATTGCTAATTGACGCGAATTAAAGTCAAAAGTAGGCTCACTTTTTGTACTCGGAGTGTAAACCAAGAATAGCCCTAGAAATCATACTACAATTGGAACTTCACAAACGAGTAATGGAGAGAGGAGCTAGTACTGGTTGCAGTAAACAGTTCTTATTTATGAGACAAGAAGCCGAATTTACCGGTATACAACAGTATTAAGGAAATCACAGTCTATCGTTGATTGATCGTATCGGCACATGCGGAGTCACAAACTGTACGTAAATCGGCGCAATATAGCACAAATGAATCAGCAAATAACGGAAGGCGTAGCATTGAGGCTGTTTGCTCAGTCCTGATGTAGTATCCTTCACGCGGCGTTTGAATTGGCTCCATGTTAGATATTTTCTCGTGTCGGGGTTTGGATAACCGGCGAAGCGAATAGACTTCCACCACAGTGAGATACCAAACGGATCTTAGGCGAGTACTGGGAGAAGTGTCGTAAACCACAAACGGTGCTGACAAACAAAATTTATTGGTAAAACTATAAATAACATTGTTCGATAAGTGCTTGCCCGAAATGCGCATGGCGCCATTGGCACCAGTAAGTTAACATATCTAAGAACAACCGAATGTGGCTGGCAGCTAAACCGCCCAAGTGTCATACAGGCGGCACTGCGTAGTATTTTGAGTGTACTTCTGTGATGATTCCAGGAATACAGAAATGAAGTAGTTGAATTAGCTCAACCCCAGAGCTAGCTTCGACGCAATGGTAATAGCGACCGAACCAGGCAAAGCAAGTAATTTATCCTTCGAGCGCAATTGTACAACTTGTAGTCAGCCATGTAATAAAACAACAGTCATGAGAAATAGGTTTAGTGACAATCACCACATCCGCCACAGTTTAAATGAGAGTCAGGATTGTTATAGTTTCTGCGTTGTTTATTTTTGAGACGTTCAGAGAGTCGCCACTGCGGTGGTTCGTTCTCAATAGCATCTTCAACCGGAGGGCCTGAACCTGGAATGGACTCAGAAGCATCACCATTATTAGCAGGCACTGCAGAGGTAGAGATAGGTAAGTTATACACGAGATGATCGATATGTCTACGATGGACAGACCCATCATCTAAATCGGGTATGTGACACATTCGACTACCCAGGTTATTGAGGACAATTCCTCGAGATGATCGGAGGTTATTGCCACGATGGCATACAACTTCAGCCGATTCCAAACTAAGCATGTTGGTTCGAAGGACACGGTTTTTAAACAACTTAGCTGGACTGCTTCCAGTTGTTGAATGGTCAGAATTTCGGTACTGCATCAAGAAGTTATCCACACCATTCTCCGGTTCCTCAAAACTAGAAAGGTTAATAGACTTGATCGCGCTTTTCAGAATACGAACAAAATTCTCTGCGGAACCGTTAGACTGGGGATGTCTTGGTGCAGTCAGCAGATGTCGACATCCTACTTTCTTCAGTCAGTCTTCAAACTTTTGCGCAGTGAAATGAGTGCCATTGTCAGTGGCCAACGCACATGGTACTCCTTCCCGACTGAAAGTTTTCCTCAATGCAGTCTGAGTGAAGTCTGCAGTTGCTGACGACGTAAAATAAACGTCCGGCCAACGTGAATATGAATCAAGGATAGTCAAAGCATATTATTTATCCGGGAATGGACCACAATAATCTGCATGCATTCGTTGCCAGGCTTCACAAGTCATTGGCCAAAGTGCCCATTTTGATGGTTGCGACTGCGCTTTATGTACACACTGGGTACAACCTTTAGAAACGTTACATAAGTCAGCATTCAATTCTGGCCACCAACAAATCAGGCGAACAAATGACTTCATCTTCTCAATTCCCAAATGACCGGAGTGTAAGTCATCTAGTACTGCGGATCGTAATGTGGGATGAATATCAATTCTATCACCAAGACACAATAATCCATCGGGAGTAACACAAAGCTCATCTCGACGTTTGTAAAATTCAGGAAATCTTTGCCGAACACCGCAATTCCAATGAGTGCGTAATGAAGTAAAAATTGCATGGTAGTACTTTCGTGTGTCACGAATCAAATCAGAACGAGATACCGGAAGTGGCTGAGTCAATAAACAATCCGAATCACCACCTTCTCCAGAGTCAGCATATCGAGATAAATAGTCAGCATGGGGAATGGATTTTGCACTACGGTGCTGGATGTCATAAGAATACGCAGCCAAAGCAACACACCATCGCTGAACCATTGCCGCAGAAGACTTGGCGAAGGATTTGTTAAGATTATAAATGAATTTCAGAGCTTCGTGATCAGTGACTATAGTGAAATGAGCACCGAACAAGTATTTTTGAAGTCTGGTGATCGCCCAGTAAACCGCTAACGCTTCCTTTTGTGTTTGTGCATACCCACATTCTGCTTGACTGAGACGTCTAGAAATACAAATAACAGGATGGCCTTCTTGCTCTAGCACAGATCCAATACCCATTGGTGACGCATCAGTAATCAATGCTGATTGTAATGTTGGAGGAAACGTGCGTAATACTGCATCAGAAGACAGAAACTTCAACAAAACTTGGAGAGTTCGTTCATGTAAGTCAGTCCAAACAAAATTATTTTCAGGAAGAAGATCAAACAAAGGTTTTGCGTCATCAGTGAAGCCAGGAGTGAATCGAGAGTAATGCTGAAGAGAACCCATCAAAGAACGAAACTCATCAAAAGATTCTGGAGTGAATGCCCCAAACAAAAACGAAAAAC
>JTDE01003749.1:0-12828 GCA_014338405.1 Paragonimus skrjabini miyazakii | reverse complement strand
GACATTCACATTAATCTTCATAGTACATGTGATTACTTCACATTTTTTAATTTAACACATGACATTGCGCTCTTTTTCGTATTCCCACGAGCATCCGTAATGCAACAAAAGACTTCGCGATGAATGGGTGCTCAAACCCCCGTATTGGTCGGGCGATTGGTGACATTTTCAACTTTTTCACGTTTTCGGCCGATCGCCAAAGACCTGCGCTAGAATCGGCTCAATTCTTCGCTGGATTTCGGAACTTTCCATCCTCGTTCGCCAAAACTGAACTATTCCAACATTTTTCCGAATGAAACTACGTCCAATAACGGTGAAATTCTCCAAAGATGAATTTGTTCGTATTTCCCCGCGACCTTGAAATGTTTGAATCGTCGTCTTTACCTAACCTTGTAAAAGGTAAAATAATGTAACATCTCATTTTTTGAGCTGAATCCGTGGAACAGACGAACTAACTCCTTTCATTATGTGCGAATCGAACGTTGTAAACATTGACTATATTCCCTTTGATTACGTCTTCTTTTGTCAACAGATTTCATATATGAATTTTCATATATACATTTGTTGCTTTGTACCACATGCAATTATCTGCCGTGATCGCGCACATCCGAGCGTGTTTCTCTCAAATGCGGTATTATTATTATTAACAGGAAATGTGTGTTTCGCCGGTATGAAGAATCAAGGCCGAAACGATTAGCAAACAGCTATTTAGGCGCGAAAAGACATTTTTCCAATTTTCCATGAAATATGAAAACTCATATTATGGAACAAATATATAGATTTCACCGAGTATACTAGTTGTGTATCAATGAGAATAACCAGCTATGCCTAAATGTTGTCCATATTCGCACTTTTGTTGAGAAAAATGTGTCACCATTTTGCTCGATACAAACATCATGTTGGTTGTCGTAATCAATTTCACGTCCTGAAATTGGTTTCATCGTAATTTTCGTAGTGGAATACGTAATTCCAATGTGCAAAAACGCCGATCTTCATGTGGTTTCGGAGATATAATTGAATTTCTAATTTTCGACCACGTTGCGTCTGCATTGCATTGTACACGAAATATCACAGTAATTCCCAATGAAAGCTATGCCGCCGCGGTCGTGGGTTAATTATTCACCTGAATTATATGTTCAGCCTGGTTCCCTTATAGCATTTCCGGTGAAAACGTGCCTACGTTATCACCTGGTTGTTTCTACCTACAGTATGGTGTAAACATGGGTAATACGTCCCACTCCATCATTAACAACGTGCGTATTGTTTCGTTTATTGCTTACTGACTGTACTTGAATGTAGCTCGCCATGTGTACGTAAGTCAATGATCACTTTTCTGAAAGATAATGACCAAATTTGGTGCTCCTTAGTTATCCGAAGAAAACATTGATTCCCACTTCTACCACTTCAGCTACAACCCTTCTATCTTCGTATCGTGGACGCTCATGATTCCGATGACTGTTAGTCTATGTTTTCACCGGCCGCAGAGATCACTGACGGCTGCCAGTATGTTACCTCGTTTTTGTCCGGAACTGAAGGAGATCATTATAACTTATCCCCAACGATCTAAATACACGTTCATTCTGACTTCTACCATGTTATTCTTATCAACGTTGATCATAGCTTAAGTGAACTGGACGGAGCAACTACTAGTGTGAACGCAGTGAGCTCAACATCTGAATATGATGCTATGGATTCCGTCGGAAGTTAGTTACCTTTAGCTGTTCTGCGTTTTTCTGAAGTCGATTCAGCTCACGCGGTGTGCGGAAGACGAGCGACGGAAATGTGAACAGTGTAAGCGAGACTATTCCGTTCGAAAATATTCCACATTTGAAAATGCACAATTTGCGCTAGAGGGAGCATTCACAATTTTGCTACACTGGGCGTTCAAGAATAACATAACATTCACAGCGTTCATAGTGGTCTGCTCAGGAAACAGACGAAATACAGTCAACGAACGGCGGTTCTAGTCACATCTCTAGCAAAATATTCGGCGGAAACGAATTCCTGGAAACGTGGTTGGCAAGCTGCTGTTCACCTTGCCTCATACGCGTTTGATATTCCGATTAATATGCCTTGTGCCGACATTGGTGTGTGTTCCGTCAAGTTGACTTAAGCAGTGATCAACGCCTAATTATGCCGCATACATTCGACTTAAAAGCTGCTACGTCCAGTTGACTTCAGCTATGCTAAACTGTGATCCATTTTTAGACGCTTACAACTTCTCCTTCCATTTGTCCTACCCTAAGAGTTATGTCAAACACATAGGTGGATGGGTGAAGTCACTGGGGGCAAAAACGTGAGAATAGAATCTTGAATTATGTATTTGATAATTGTGGATAAATCTACAAACGTCCTCCGAATTTTTCCAACACAGATTGCAGCCTTCGGTTCCCATGTGTTATGGGTGTCCTTCCAGGGGATTGAAACCGTGTATCAGATGACGTCTTCTTCATCATGTCGTTCATCGCATCTGATATCTGCAAGAAATCTGTGTACGCATAAATGAAGGAACTTACTTTCTTCAATTATATCAGCAGGATAATCGTTCCACGTTTTGTTACTTCGCGCTTTCTTCGGCCCGTGTGCAAGCGGTACACTGTCAGCGGACCGGTCTAATTCGAAATCCGTTGTGGTTGGTGTGGGCGACTTGTCTCCCATAATCATTTGGGAAGTGCGAACAATGGCTGAAGTAGAGGGAACTGACAAAAGTAAGGATTCGAAATGTGCACTTACCAGGCGACTGAGGTTGAAGCTGTTTGCCACAGAATGGGCACTCGCTTATGTCTGCCATTTACATACATTTGGAGTGAAAAATCGGCTCTTCGGCATCACACCAATAGCCGTCCATCAGTACGGGGTCACCACAGTGTCCACACGGCAACCCAGATTTAGGTTTTTCACCCACGTCGGTTGCACACCGCTTGCAGCTGAGCCCGTGGGGAAGTCGTATAAAGGTAAGCCAGTTTTTGCACGTTCCACTATCTTACTGGCAAAATCAATGGTGCTGTTTAAGCAAGTCACCGCCGTGTGGTTGTTGCAGTCGTGCAGTTTTTCAAGTACATGATGAAGGGCTTTATAATGACGGTTTAAACTGGCTGCAGCAAACGGCCGAAGCTGCGGGCCTACCAACCGTCGAATTGGTAAATTGTGCTCTGCCGGCCACCGCCCATGAATGGGGACGTGACCTTTGTAAAGGGAAATGAAAACTACAAAATACCTTACCGTAGGGGTAGAAATGCTTCCGGAACACCGATAGAATGTGTATGCATTGCAGCCACATTGTACGGTAAAATTTACATTCACATGTGCCTTCAGCGCTATCGACGACAACAGTGTCGCCGCCATGTTGCACACTAGGCTACAATGTTCAAGGTGATTTATAGAGAACCGCTTACGTTGCACTCAGATACTGTTTCGAAGTGGAGTTGTGGAGTCCGTCCTTTCAGATAATTTTGGACAAGATGGCCTGCGAATGTGGTCATTCTGTGAAGGATGTTCTTCAAGTACCAGGTGACATCCACAACCTTACGACGATCGCACCCATAGGTCGTTTGTATTTTGTACTCTCGCAGCAGCCACCTACTGTGAATCCATATTTTCCGAATGGCGACGGTTAGGAAGCCTCATGGGTGCGTCCTCTTTTTCAGTCGCACGTTTGTGTTTTCCAGCCTATTATTCGTGCGATTGCCAAAGTAGACAACATTGCTTTGTGCATGGATGGCTTACTTCGGCTTGATATACAGCCAATTACACAACAAATAATTCAGAAACTTCCCATCCCTTCGGCCGACGATATACAAATCACGTTTGAACCTACGATAAACAGTGTTACAGTGCAACTTACTCTTCCCCATTGTCTGCCGTAGCCATTCCGTGGAAGAGAAAACGACTGCGAAAAGAGTTTGTCGTGTAACAAGTATGACGGACGAATTTTGCCCACTGACATGCTTACGTACGACATCACGTGCATGAAAATAACGCAACAAGATGTCGTAACCGAACACCACATGTTGCCCTTACTTGCGCAGTCATCTTACCCATAACAAATGTTTTCACGGCAATTTGATCGCCCATCATCTCACGAAAAATTTCGAAAAGTCCAAGTATTGAAACATACTTTTTCACTACGAGCGTACCCGTATATCATGTTCCATACCGTCTGTTACGAGGAACTGATATAACTTCTAGCTTCGCAAGTGTGAGGAAATATACAATGGTATACTTGTGCCTGTTTGTCCGTGAGTGGCACCCACACTCACCACATGTGGGAAACGTCAGAGAAGTTCGACCTGCGTTCGCTGGGGGAAGCAGATATGCGTATATCGGTTGCCTTCATCCCTGAGAGTGCGCACCATACCTATCGCACTAATTACCGACAGCACCTCATCAAGGTTCTCTAACGTTCCGTGACTAATCTTACGTAACAGACTCACTTGACACTGCAGGCTTTAACTTGCGGCGGATGTTTCCACGGCCAGCGGTTGTGATAAACTTCCCGTAAACATTCGCCAAAAACTGTTCAATGTCAGCAGTTGGCGTATTGTACTGGAACAGACTTCTGCACTCGTTCAATTCACCGACGGCGAGTCCACGATTCGAAGGATGGAACTCAAATAGCAGACGACTGAGGGGGTGGTTTTGCTCCAACTCGAAAGAGCTCACAACCAGATACGCATCTCGTCGGACCACATGGAATCATGATCTGCAACATGTGTCGCGAGAACTGACTCGTTAAAACTAACATCAGTTAACCCACCAAACACGCTACACACCCCTGCATACACTCCTTCGTCCTTTGTACTTCGTACAACGATAATAAATCTGCGCGGTTTCCAAGAAACCATGTCACCCTACCTTATTGTACTTGAAAGCAGTTTTCGACCTAGGGCTCGTCCCATGAACGTAAATAGCACCCACCTCGTCCATGTACCTCTGAAGACACTCCTGAAACCGTGAAAAACTGCCAAATTCGCGATCTTCAAATATCGCCTCGAAAGTCGCAATACAATCCATCTCCCGGAAATAAAAATAAACAACTAAAAATAAACTAAACAAACGACAAGCGTGAAAAAATAAACTGAAAACAACCCCAGCATTTTTGTGTTAACATTGCCACACGCAATCGACCACAACAGCAGCAGCAGCCATACCGATTTTCGAAAAACAACTACGATAAGGTCGTTTTCAATTACCGGTCAGTTAAAACAAACAGATATGGGTCCTTGACGTAGATTTTGGCGATTGCAATTTCTGTATCAGGTACCGAGCTATTGAAACGTTTTTTCCAGGGAAAAGTTTCCCAACATCAAAGCTCAGAAACTCACGGTCTACGACTGGCATTCGTGTACATATACTACCAGGAGTTTTCTTAAAACCTACTCCTATTTGAAGGAAAGAACAGGTGAACTTCGTGAATTTCAGTCAATTTGCCAATCATCGGTTGCACCGAACCTCGAATGCTCTGAGTTGTTTAGTCTACTCCATTTTTCTTCGCTTGATATATAGTCAGCAGCCACAGTGATGCCTTTGGTAGCGTTGACCGGGAGACGCAACCTCGAATTCCCAACGAATCTGGAATCCGAGCATCCACCGTCGAGACTTTAAGAGAATGCTTTACAAACAGAAATTAGTTTACTCATTTTGGTGGCTACGCGTCATCGCAACTTACCACTGGCCTTAGTGTTCTACAAGACGCGATCCTGACTCTTTTTATTTCCACTCTACGCTGCATCTTTACCAGTAGACAATCACAAATTTTTAATCAGATATGCGGGTGATTCGGTGGTGGGTTAAATAAGCCCATCTAGGTTGTCTTCTCCTGTCATACTGGACATTTTACCTATGTTATTAAGATGAGCTGAGTCTGCCAGTTACCTTCTTAGTAGATCCGAAAGTATTAACATTCTGTTTTTGCTCGTGAAAAACTCTGTAACGCTTGCTTCATTCTTTACAAGAGTGACGAGCCATGATCTGAATCGTTTTTCATTAAAAATTTAGAGATTACTTTGAGCAGCAATTTAGCGTGGTCACCTGATATCACCGATGTTCCCACCAAAGTCTGAAGGCTTTTACTCTATATCCTGAGCATAACTTTCGTTTCTATTCCTCACCAACTGGTCGGCCTCTGTCAAGGGTAATGTACTCCCCCGCTGGATGAATTCTTCAACTGCTAGTTTTCATGGTGTTTATCAAAATGTTTTTTGCCAGATCACTAAAACGCCCTCTTGTTGCAATGGCGTTTCCATTATCAATTTGCTCGTTCTGTTTTTTTGATAGCTCAAAAGTAGCGGGCAACTTCCAACAAAGCTTATATGGGGCTCGACCCTTCTGTTGTATTAGAATCTTTCCGTGTGTGGGTTTCCACATTATCCATCAGGTTCATGTGCAAACATTTGGTTGTAAACATGTAGATTTATTATTCTCCCGTCATTCCTTATTTGGCTGACTTTCCACACAAGCCAAAGCTTCACATTTTTGATTTAACCCCAGATATGATTCAACAAATGTTTTTCATAACCCATCATTTCTGCGGCAGACTTACCCAGCCTGCCCTTAAGTTCCGCGGTTGAATTAATAATTCTTTAACCTGAACACACTTATTCAAACGTCCTGCACTTGCCAAAGATGCAAGCATGTGAAAAAGCTGACAGTTCGCCTCTCGTGTGCAAGAAGCATTTAACTGGCTTAACGTGACTTGACTGACCGATAACAAATGGCTACTGAAATTAGTCGCACTAAGCACATGACGCCCATGAATAACTCACCGCCTGTCGTCAAACATAGTTGGTTTCAATGTAGTTGTGTAGGCGCCTAAGCTATCCGGTGTGCGGATTAATCTAAAGCAGCCATGTGGTATACTCACTCAACTTTTCTGTCCGCCGGCGGAAAAAGGTTCCTCACCCGGTGTTTTCCGTGTGGGCTTATTTCCAAAATTGTGCGAAGTGGATGAAATAAGGTTGGTATGCGGATTGCCTGCGCACAAATGTTCGGCAGGACCACAGGCTACTTCACTGGGGTTGTACGGGCAGATGGGTGCTAACGCTGGGAGGCTATGACGGAAGAAGGTGGGCGTGAAGTTATATGGTCAACTAAGTCAGTACTGTTAGTGAAGAAGGTGTAGTCCGGTAAGTTGGTACGCAACTAAGACGGCATCAAAGGGTATATTTGGACGCGGTCAGCTACATAGCACAGTAGATGACATCGGAAGCAACGTTAAACGTTTATGTAACATCATTTCACCGGGCAAAGCCCCAAGTACATGCACAAGTGTTGGGGACATTGCAACCACTCAGAAGTCATATGCCGCGTTAGTTGTCCCAAAACCCGCCAAATGGCCTCGCAGAAAATTAGTTCCCCCAAGATTTCGGAACGGAAGGAGCCTGCTGGGGTCGCCTCTCGTGATTCAAAAGACGCTTCCCTGGCTAGCCCTGCCGGATGTTCTCATCACTGGCCCCGTAATACCCGGCACATTGTCCCCTCGCAAATCCCGCCCCTAACAGGTGAATAATAATATTTTCTGAGGGCGAAAACTTTAAACACTTCCCCCAAAAGTGAAATTCTACAAAAGCAAAGAGGCCGCAGGTTGCCATTCCTGAAACGTTGAGCAAACGTTCCGTAGTGTCGCTGACGTATGCACAAGCGGTGACATCGCGCCCGCAGCTGCAAAGAAGGGCTGCCACAACAACTCAATGGAACAGACAAAGTCCATCCCTACCCAAACTTAAGTTTCCTTTCTCATGCTCTTTTTCGCACTCTTGTTTCTCTTTCTTTGTGGAAACAAACGAGGAAGTAGTTTTAGAGTGCATGTATACCAACTGTCTGGGTCTGTTCAATGATAATAAAGATCAGACAGTTAGTTCATGACACCCAACGTCACATACTTGTTTTCACGAATATCTGGCTCACAGCCAACATTGGTGACAGTGAATTAAGTGTCCCCGGGAAGTCAGTTTATCGAGCTGATTTCGCCCGAGAGAGAACTGGGTCTCTGCCATTCCCCTTCAACAATATCGTCGTCACTCACGGTTATCAGTGGAGCTCAGTCCTTTGACAAACTTGTTGCACTGTGGCTTCCGCTAGCATTGCGTATACAAGACTCAGTCCTAGTGGGGGTTATCTATCGTTCTCCCTCATGCGATGTCTCCGACGGCGACACTGCTTTTGTAAACTAAGACAACTCTCTAGGGCCACAACTGCTTAATCTTCTGCTTGTTATGGGAACTTTAAGGAAACCGAGACAAACTGGGCGCCAGTTTCTCACTAGTGTGCTGGAAGCGAATTATTGACTACTTTATCGGCGCTGATACGACGGAGAGCGTGTACATAACACGTTGACGCCCCGACGCGGCATCGTTCTGATCAAATTCCCCATCTGTTCCACCCAATTATCACTGATGAGAGCCACCTGGCAGATTGGGTGATTATGAAGCCAACACTTGGACAAAATGATCGCTTTCTGTCTACCGGTTATCCCATCTGTTATTGGTTACGATAACCAGCCGAGTCCGCAGTTGACAATTTTAATCGGGCTGATTCTACCGGACTGCGGAGCTACCTAGGTTTACTTCTTCTTGTCTGTGACTCCGCGAACTTGATCCACTGCGCGTTTCAGCGCGTAGTTCAGAAAGTGAACGACTTATTTTTACTGCACAAACTGTGCATCTTCTCTTGTCGGCCACCCACTCCGCGCGGAATATGTCGTCCTCTCAGTGATTGCACCCACTTATTCGCAAAGTACAATCTAATGGGAACTTCAGAGGATTTAAGTGAGTCCCACGCTGTTCGAAATGGGTGTTACTGGGAAATCTGTGAACACACTGAGCTCGTAGAAAGAAAGATCCTCCCCAGATCCCGCGGGGAAAACTTACTTAGGCATATGCGACAACCAAGAAAGAATAAACTCTGGACTCTTCTATTGCGACTGCTCAAAACTGGAACTTCATCCGACCCCCTACTGCGATGGGGTCAACCAGGGGGAACTACTCGGCAGTCTACAACGTTGCACCGTCTAACTGGCCCCCTATGCTACCAGCTCAGAGCTTCCCGTAACCGCTGAGTTTTCAGTGTTGGAAGTTGGCGACGTTTTACTAAAGGTTAATTCATGCAATGCAATGGGTCCTGACAAGAGCTATCCAAGAATTCTCAAGGAAACAGCTGCTAGTCTGGTATAACGTCTTTATAAGTTGTTCAAACAAACACCCCTGACTGGAATTCTCCTTAGTTCATGGAAAGAGACAACTATCAAACCCATCTTCAAATTAGGTGACCGAAACTCTTCGGCTAACTGCCATACTAGCATTCCGTGCAAGATAACGGAGCTCTTATCAAGACGCGCCATCGCCGAACAATTCCAACTGAAATAGCTTTCTTCTTCCACCCAGTATGACTTTCCTCCTAAGTGGTTGCAAACAACAAAAATGCATAAGCTCATGGATAGTCTGACGGAGCTTCAAGACAATGGCCCCAACTCAGACGCCATCTTCCTCGATTTCGCAGACTTTTGACTGTGTCCTACATGGCCCCTGAGGCAAAAACTTGAAGCCTATGGTATTCAAGAAGAGATTCTTTACTGAATTGCTCCTTTTCTTGATGATAAAACTTTTGGAAATATAAAACTTCTTTCTCCAGTTAAGAATTTGAACAGCAATATCAGAAAGCAGCTTTTGCAGGATTGTGGCACCATTTCGTATGTTGTCGTCATTTGCTTCAACGTAACAGCGCTGAACATCAAACATATTTAAGCGGACTGATTTCTTACATCAAGTCAGTGAATGCACTAGTCAGTCATTGACCAAAACTGTGGCAAACGGAGGTTAAAGGTCAACAATTTTTGCACACAGTTGACTGGTCTGCTACGCATGACAAGCAGCGCCTCGAGTGACCTAAGAATAACAGGCCTGTGTAGGCGCATCAACACACAGGAAATGTTTGTCTGGTCGACTACATTTTCGGCTCCCAGCAGGCGTCTGAAGATCGAAGAAACCGGCTTGCATAGTTTAATGGGGGTGGCGTCGGGTCACGCCACACATCAAGTCTTCGATCAAATTGAGCACGTGTTCCTTCATTCTAAGGCACATGAGTCGATCAGTTCTGCCAATGCAAAAGTCACCGCAGCTGTAGGTGACCTGGTAGATAAGATTTGTGGCATCCGAAACGGATTAACCTGCCACAGTGACCGAAGCCAAAGGACGCCTGCGCTCTGAACCATCATCCCAGGTGGCCTGCGTTGCACCGCTTGTGGTTCCACTCGCACATCACGTATCCGGTCTAAACCCGAAGGAATTAGACCAGTAGGTGTGTGAGTGAAGCCTTTTTGTCCGGCCGGCCAATGCTGATTCGCCAGTTGAATGGCTAGCAAGAAAAGAATACCTTTATATCTCGGAATATAAACAGAGCGAGGAAGACTGCGGTGACAAGATTTATACTGAGAAGAAAGATATGTGAAACGTAACACAAAAAGCATTTCAGCGTACTAATTCGTGTTACTGCATTTCAGAAAGGATAACAGTTATAAACAAAATCCAGATTGGACTATGAAAAAAACAGGCAAACCATTCAGCATACAATACATCAAAAAAAGCTAAAGGGAAGAATGGATCAAAGATATCAGATATCCGAGTTTCTGAAAAGTGGAGGTAATTAGTCTTGGTCGGTGCAATCATTCACAAAATTAAAATGAATATGCTGATATGACCTACATGGGTCTAACGTATTCGTCGTCCTTTTGCCGACGGTGCACTTTAAGTACGCTGATGACCAACTAATCCCAAACGGCCAGCTCACTCGCAGCGGCACACATCGCAACTCCGTATAGTCATGTCAACACGACGTTTGGCACCGATGGTTCCATTGGGTATCACGCAATTTCGTTCTCAGCCACGCAATAACTGCTCGTTGAACTCGCGTAATACCGTCAGAATCGTATTTCTCCAGACCGTCCGGTTCAAAGCTAAGTCCTCCTAACATCTAAAATCAATGTGACAACACAAAAAACTCACCCGAATAACATCCTGGTATCTCCATTTTTGACCACCAGGATTTCGCTTACCTGGTCTCAGTTGTCTATACAGCAGCTGCTTCGGGATACGGTCATCGTCCATCTGACAGACGTAGCACAGCCAGCGAAGCTAATTCAGCATTACCAGGGCTTTCATCCCGTTCTTGTTCGCTCGCCGCAGTACCTCAGTGCTCGGGAACAGGCCCGACCATCGAATACCCAAGATGCGTCTTATATATTGCAAATGAAAGCGGCATAGATAGCTCATGTTTCGCTGAGCAAGCGCAGTGTAGTTGCATCACATGTCCGTTAGGTGATCTGTCAACCGTTGTGTTATGAAAGACGTATTAGTATCCTCTTTGTAAGGTGACTGTATGTACACCGGTTTCTTCGAACCAGACGTTTCTTGTAGGGTTGTTACTATCAGTTTACTGTGAAAGTCAGTAGAACTAGTGGATAACCGTTGGAGACCAGGGTCTCACGAATAAATTCCAGCCCTGTATCTAATGCAACGTCCGTACCTATAGTTCGCACTCCGTGAAGTAGACAACGAACCAGCGAGCGTTTGTTTTGTATGGGTGAGATGCTGATTGTCATGCTTAGCAAACCAGTCAACTGTGTGCTTAAACTGTTTACCTTCAACATCCATCTGCCATAGTTTTGACCAGTGACTGACTAGTGCATACACTGACTTGATGTATGAAATTAATACGCTTAAATACTTTTGATTTTAAGCGCGGTTATGCGTAGCAAATGACGAAAACATACGAATTGGTACTACCACCTTGCAAAACCAGTTTTCTGATTTCGTTAAGAAGAAGAACTTTTGGAACTAGAACCGGATCAGATCTTCCGTCTTCTCTCATTTTTGTGGGAGCTATTAAAGGGTCAATGCTGAGTCTCCTGTTACTTCTAATTTCACACGAACGACCTTCCGGCGCGTGTTTCGTATAAGGTTAGTTATTATTGCGTGCAAATACCCGCTCAAATTACCTCATTATTCGCTTCTTTCTGTTACTATTAATTGCTATTAAAAGTTCTGATCATTATTTGTTAAAAAAACGATTACTTTATCATAATGCCCACTAAGTCAGCTGGTATTCAAAAATTGTCAGTTGCCAGCCGATCAGCCTCATGCAAAAAAGGCGTGGTGACAAAAAAGAGAGGCATAAAATCCTCAGGCACCAAGACCAACACTTGTTCCAATGCTGCTATTGCTAAAGAGCCAAAATCTGCTACGAAAGCGGTAATTTCAAAGGTAAACGTTAGCCCCATACAAGGAAGGAACAAAACTAAGATCTGTTCCGTTCCTATTAACGATGCATTTGCAGATCAGGTTAAAAAAACAACGAACCTAGAGGCTGAAATGGCAAATTCCACAGTAAGTATGAAGGGCTTACCAACATGTTGCGCCGGCTGAACCCCATAGTTAGGATTTTAAATGCCCCAATTAGCACCAATCACGGGACTACCACTTATAGTTATAAAGATGTCGTAGCTGCCGGAAGGTTTGTTGACACAATAGCTACTGAACTTTACAAGCTGTTGAGATGTGCAAGTAAGGTAATTGTGATTAATTTGCCCGACAGAATACCTTTGCTGTCCATGAAAAAGTCGTACACAAAGCTAGTAAGATAAAAGCCCAGGAGTGCCATTGTCCAAGACATCGCAAGAATGTGCAGCAAAAATGCTGTCCACTGTTACTGCAGTCCACAAATGAACTTGTAGCAAGTGGGTTCGTCAAAAACAAGACAAAATTATACGTGCCACCAATTTTAAATACATAAAAGGGTTTGGTGACAAGACACTACTCCAACGGGATATATTGCGAA
>JTDE01003748.1:37044-49011 GCA_014338405.1 Paragonimus skrjabini miyazakii | reverse complement strand
GGGAATGCGACAGCTGCGATCAATTGTGGGTGATGTTCAACTTGAAATTAACCAAATCCCCGACTACTCATTAGTAAGTCTATTTTCCCCAAAAATAGTTTGTTTTTCTAAGTAACTTCGGAAAATGATTTATGATTTTGAATTTAATTTTTTCGCGCCGAAACTTGCTAAAACTTCATTTTGGCGCACGTTCCTCCGTCTCTGATTGATCCATTCCACTTTTAATGCATCAATTCACGT
Source organism: Paragonimus skrjabini miyazakii (assembly GCA_014338405.1). Lineage (NCBI taxonomy): Eukaryota > Metazoa > Platyhelminthes > Trematoda > Plagiorchiida > Troglotrematidae > Paragonimus > Paragonimus skrjabini miyazakii. The sequence goes on along the minus strand of JTDE01003748.1, from coordinate 48,771 downwards.
GGGATTCTTCGAGGCTGTTCAGAGATTAAAAATACACAGACCCTGGTCTGCCATGTTGCCCTTGGTTTGAGAACGAATACACTCTCGACTGAAGGTCGAAGTCTTCTGTGTTCTTCTGGGGTTTCCGGGTATCGTTACGCTTTCTGCTACGAGTACGTAATTCATATATTCGCGCGCTAGCGATTTTACTTTGTCGTTGACCAGCGGGTCAACAGAAACAAAGAGATTCACGTAGCCAAGAAGATGGTTCTCAAAGAATAGAAGAAATGTTTGGTTATCCTCTGCTTAAAACTGTCTTTATAGTTTAGTGTTGCTGAGGCGCTTTGATCTGAAAGGAAAAGTTATCTAGCCGCTCGTTTCCTGATGGCCAGGACTAGTGTACACTTTTTAAAAGTTTATTTACTATTCGATGATCCACCATCCCATGGCCACAGCGGTTCGCAGTGAAGAAACTGAGTTTTTGGAACATTTAATTATCGTGCACAAAATCATGTCATCTCCATGCATCGTGAATAGCCCCAGGACTAAATAGTCTGGTACAGTTTCGTTAATATATTCCATCAAAGCCTGAAAGTCGTTGAATGTGGATCATTTGACCAGTAGAATCTGCTAATGGCATGGTCTCAAAAGTGTACACAGCAGCTTCCCATTTTTTGATCCACTCGGACGTCTCATCGGGCTTCAATCTCAGCACTCGCTAAGATTGTTAAGCGAATTCTTGATTACTGCTAATTCCAATTGATCTGATGATGATTGTACTAGCTCGGTAGCAACCGCTGTCGAATACAAAACACACGACCGCTTTTCCGAGCGCCAGTTACTGCTACCGGTCTCATCCGGATATTATTGGCAAAGTAACAGTGTCCATCAGCTTCAAGATCTCGTTTGTTACAAACCAAAATAAAAGCCTAATTTCATGTGCAGTTGTAATGTCGCATCTGACCCCCCTTACAACAAAGCCATAAGACCCCCACATCGTTTTGACATTTCCTTTACTATCAAGGTGACATCAATCGGATGCTGCATTAAGTGAGTGAATCTAAGTAGAAAGCAGCGGACTGCAATTCCGTTGAGTATCCCCTATGGAAAAGAACCATACCTTACACCAGGTTAATAACTCGTTCGAAACTACCCATTGAACTTATGAGAACCACAAAGTAGCGAACAAAAGTTGTTTTCTGTGTTTGATCATCAGGCTAATTACAACACAATAAATATGAAAAGCAGTAACTAGGGTGGGTCAGGAAAACGGTCATTAGAGGTTATGGATGGCTTATTTGCTATTAGTTACGCAATCAATGTTCCAAACTGGGCCTGATTGATTGCGGAACAGGGGGAGGTTGTGTCCGCAAGAATTTCTTCCGAGCGCAGAGGTCAAGGTTGTACAATCGGATGCTAATGGCCTCGGCAATGGTCAACGCTCGGAATCACCACTTTTGATCGATTCCTTGGCGCTCGGTAGACAATCTGAAAAGCATCTTTCTTACTGACAGAATGATCAGAGTCGGTCAACTGAGCAAAAATCGCGCTTGAAACCGTTTTAATCACACCATTGTTCAACCATGCAGAATGATGTTCACGCACTCTATCAGACAATCGCCTTGTAGTACGACCAGTGCATGATGCTCGACATAAGCAAACAAATGGGTGCACACAACAGCTGGTTGAGTAACAAGGTAGGTTGTTTCGACCGACTTCTTGAACTTCCTTGAGATATTTTCGGCCACGGGATCTCCCTTGAAAGGAAGGCTAATAAACGCAAGTTTCTTATTCACACAGGGTGACTTAAGTTTCGACCCTACCGCTTGCTTCGCTTTCTGAATGAAACGCATTGGGTAGCCATTTTACATGAACACTTCTCGTAGGAAATCTAACTCAGCTTTTAAAGTGTCGGGGGTGCAGATCTTTAACGCCCTGCCCGTCAGACTTCTTATGAGGTTTCGCTTTTGATTTAGCAGGGCGAAACTGCCAAAGTGAATGTACTCCCACTCCAAGTCTGTTTTCTGCATACATTTCATTGGATTGAACCATCTTCTCTTCTTACTATGCCAATATACAAAAAATTTATTTGGCCATTGTTGTCTGACTCCTTGGTGAATTTAATATTGTTATAGGCTGAGTTGAAGGCTGTCATAACTTTGTTCACGTTAGAATTCTCATTGACGGCGCTAAAAATATCATCAACATACCGTTTGTAAAATGTGAATTGTTCAATGACCACATTCAATTGGTTAGTCTCCAGTTTGCTCATGAAAACGTCAGCCAACAGGGGGCTTAGAGGCGAGCTCATTGCCACTCCATCTCTCTGTCGGTAGACTGCATTGTTGAATAGAAATTGAACGTTACTAATACAAAGCACCAGCAGTTCTCTCAGTTCATCTTTTGGGATGCCTACACGTTTATTGTTACGTTCGATGTAATCACATAACTAGTCAATTGTCTCTTGTTCGTAAACAGTGAAGCAACATCGAATGAGAACATTCTTCGATTGTGTAGGTTCAGGTCTTGGGTTGCGTCATTGAAGTGAAACATGTTGCGGAGACTGCGTTTTGCTAGATCCTACCTGAGGGGATCAGGAAGACCGGCAAGCCATTTGGCCAGAGCATAAAAAGGTGAGTGGTACATACCTGAAATGGGTCTCAGAGGCGTGGAGCGCTCAAAAACGATACACTGAAACAATTACGCATTGATGATGTCACCTCGCTTGATGATGAAACGTTTGCAACCTAAATGCCAAGCTCGGCGAAAATACCAATACCAAAACGTACCCAGGCCAGTAACAAAGTTCGCACGATGTATACTGACCGATTGTTTGTCCACATGTCATGTGATTGTGTGGCGCGAAACCGAAAACGACACCCTTCCGGTTTACACGTTCATCGACGGTCGGTCTTCAACCCCCTAGATAACTTCCTTGTCGGTGCCGTTTATAGCGCTATACGAGATTACCTGTACATTCCGTCTAATAAGCATTCGGTCTCTGTTCTCAGCACCATTTTTGCATATCTTGTATGATAAATTCCCACCTGGAAAAAACTACTTAGTGCACCGTGCACTAAACAAGTCTTTCTTAAACAAGATAAACGAATGGAGACATTATATTGCTGGAAAATCACAGTCTTTTTCTGAGTTAATGAAATAAATAGTAATATAAAGTGCTTCAGAGTATAATCACAATAATCGGCTTCCTAACACAGCCAGTTCATACACTAGCAAAATTGAAATTGCAGTACCACAGAATCAGTGATCACCTGTTATTAGCTTTTCAGCTCTGACACATATTTCACTCCTAACGATCAAGTCAGTAATATTCCTCTTAGAGATGCTGATTTACGGATCTGGTTTTGCTTATTTTCCACTGTTTCAATGTTTGTAATTTCATCGGACTTCCGATACACTTATCTTGTAAGTAAACTGTGTTTTCGTACGGATGTGATACCCGACCTACTTTGTGTTTTGCTGAAGGTTACCTGTAATCTGTCTTGACTTGTTCTGATACGAATGCTTATCATCTTCCCAACCTAATGTGGTCATTCTAAATAATACAAGCCATATACATTTGGACATCCGAAGTAATTTGAAAATCCTTTAGGTGAGCAGCTGAACCTGCTTGAAGATCAAAAATTCTCTACCCAGGTTGATCAGATTATCTCCTAGTGTTGTGATGTCAGGAGTGGAAATGCAAACTGACATCAAGGAAACATCGGCGCATGTACCTGGTGCTAGTAAAAGCGACTAGATAAATCCAGGGTTCGTTAACCAACGGTGTATCTCCGATTCTCAAAACGACTGGCGTTTACGTGACTAGCCAGCGTTGAACTGATGTAGTAAATAGACAGCACTATGACAACCTGGGTTAGCAGGACATTTTTCGCAGGTGATTTACCTAGTGTTGTGTGTAACTGTTCCTAAAAAGGCGATTCAAATAAAATTCAACCTACTGCTTTCCAACAACACTTGTCGCTGTCGATCTGATGATGAAAAAATAAGCTGATCGTACAATTTTGCCGCCAGAATGAATGCTGAATATTGGACCATGGCATGCACTCGTAAGGCTTCGATTACATGTCCGCGTGCCAAATTCAGACGGCTCAGACCTATTGATCCTGTTGCGACATGTTGTTCAATATGAACGCAATATATAAAACGTATTGATAACCTTTGACCTGCTTAATGCGTGCGATTCTGTCAGTAAAATGTACAGTGCACTTGCGAACATTAGGGCACATCTACGAAAACTACAGCACCAGAGCTAAGTGTGATTTGGCAGACCCATTACTAGTGACTATTTGTAGAGTGCCATGTAACTACTGTGCGTTACGTAATCTTCACCGCATTCGGCTCCATGATTGGTTGAGACCTCAATGTCAGACACGCCCATGACGGTTTTCAATTGGTCTGATGTGGTTTCCTGCAAATATCGACTGAAAAATGATTTTTTTTTAATCAACTGATAAGCTTAGGGAACTGTTTATTCTATAAGTATGTGTCCATGGGCTACTAGAAATTTTGTTACAGTATCATTCGCTGCTGTAATGCTGTGGTTTATATTCTGCATACCCGAAAGTAAATGAAACACAATCGTGCCTGGGCTATCGAGATTAATGGCGAAAAGTGTTGTCTACCGTATCTTCGTCTTAAACACCGCAGTAGACTTGAATCACGAAATGTGAATTTCATAATTGTAATTTGTGGTGTCTCATCCATGCTATGTATGCAAGATTGGCTGGGTCAGTTTTGAAAACCGATCCAGTTAATACCAGTATTCCAGTGAAAATAACAAATGTCACAGTATAGGACATACTTATTCTGTGTTTCCTTAAGTCTAATTTGTGATCAGATTTGTTAACTCGGGTTAATAGTTTTAGTATTCCGTTGTTTGTCGAACTTCCTATTTAGCTTGCAGACGCTTCATCACCAATCGAGGTGACATCTTGGGTAAGTAAAGGTTTGAACGCATAAGCTTGAACATGATAGTTACTGGAAGCTGATAAACGCTTTCTCTTACATATAAAAATAAGCTAACATTTCGATGTGAATTCTGACTGTTTGCTTCTCACTGCTTTCGATCTTTTAATCTGTAGCCTCGGTAGGCATATACTGAAATTTGGAATTTTTCACCTAGATTTGGAGTGGTCCCTCAAAATCTCTTAAAGTTGCTGTTGAACTTTGGATTGAAGCTTAATTGATTGATTCGCTTTCTTCGAATGGATGAGTCGATTCTTCGCTTTTGAACTTTCAGTTGACCATTGATCCAAAGCGAAGAACCGACTCACCTATTCGAAGAAAGCGAATCAACCAATTCTCCAATTCGAAGTCCACAAACACGACTTCGTTGTGGTTCTATTCACAAGGGAGATAGGTTTTCGGTAGTCAGTGTAAACTGAGATGAGTCCGGGGGAACGGGAGCAACTTGTCGCGTGGGTTGGGTGTACATGTTTGGCCACAGTAATTCCAAGGTACACTCAACGTACACTCAAACCATGCGACAGTTTGATCCCGTCCCCAGAACTCACCCCAATTAACAATGACTTCCTTAAACCTACCCCCCTTGTGAACATAATCACAACGAAGTCGTGTATGTGTTTTACCCAATCGCCTTACCCTCGTACCATTTTTGATCAATAACTTCGCTTACTGTTACTTGATTTGATATATAACTGTACCAGCCCAAAATGAGAATTTATCGAAAACAGTTCTGTTCGCTGAAATCAAAATTGTCTTTACAGCTAGTAATGAGGCGAGTAGCACAATTGCTCCGTGAGTTGTTTAAGGTTGAGCATCTTAAACTATTATAATCACCTGTTAGTGCCCATGTAAATATAGCCAGTACTGACGAGTAATCCGAAGCGAACTGCGCCGTCTACATTAAAAAGGCAGCAAAAACAAAAGAACAATTCATGTGTTTCTTGGGGCTGAATCTTTCGCAACCTGTTTACACTAACTGCAGTTATGCTTTGATTTCCAACCAACCAATTAATAGTAGGTGCCTCTGATTGCATCCACCTGAATGCCATTTATAACTGAGCACTGCTCCTTGCCCAGTCCCTCTTGAAATTGGTTCTAAACGTGAATAATATTCACAGCTGAACTAGTGTTAGGGAATCACATTTTCCCGTCCAAAACCACCTCATTCCTCGAGAAAACAATTTTGCCAAATCGGAATGAGCAGAAATGTCCAGAACAGTCGAAAGTTAACTCTCGCTATGTTTTTTACCTGTTCTACCTTTATCCCGTTATACTCGTTGGTGACTCAGTGACCTTAACTACTACTTTTGGTAGCCATCCTTCCATCTTCCGACTCTAGAATGTTCGAGGGTCACTGCATGCCCTATAACTTTCTTGTTGTGACACGCTTTTGAAGCAGAACGAAGTGGCTTTTTGCACCAGTCTTTTCGTTTGACTTGGGGGCAAGTAACTGGGACAGTCACTCAATTCTAGGGGCAAGAATTTACTGTTTTCTTCATTACCTGGAGGAAAATTCGATTTTTATCAAGCGCCTTACTATTCCTTGGACAAACCGACGTATTTTTTCGAGGGTTCACAATGATTAACGTGGAATATATGAGTACTTTATAGTGTTCCACTCTCTCGGTTCTCAACATATGCTCACTATCATCTGATAGCTCTCAAACAAGTATTACACTCATTCTGACGATAACAGATGAATTAATGTCAACTTTGCTTTCTGTGGTTGACAGACAGCCGACGGCCTTTTGGGCAGTTGGGTATGTTTCTTATCAAGTCTATCAGTGCATCTATTGGTCCTAGCAAGATAAGCCACTCATTATGACCGCATGTTCTTCGTTTAAATACATAAATAAATACAAAGTGGCTGTTGACTGAGTGACCCACAGCTCGAATTAGTTTAAGTGGTTAGTTGTTTACCTCTTCAGTTTATACAACAACGTTATGTTTATCGTTTTGTTAACTGTTGAGTCGTACTGCGGACTGCCAGAATGGAAAATCAGGAGAGGTTTTACTTCAAAACTCTAAATGCACAAATCGGTTAATCAACATTATGTAATCCCAACTCCACTAACCTTACCCAGTAGGTTACCAGTCTGCACAAGATCTGAGAGCCGATAGAAACTGTGCATTGGACATGCCAACTTATTCGCATGATTTCGATCGGACTTCGTGCACGATAAGTACGAGTTCCAAAAACTTCAAGGTGGTCAGAAGTCAAACATTCTGTAATGGTTTTAACACAAATCAATTCACTTTCAAAGGTGAAAGATGAAAAGAAAGCCTATGTGACTGAAAACCGACATAGATGACATGAAAACTAGACACACAGTCTGTTTTGCATGTGATAGAAAAATGTATCGAAAGGAAGCAGAATATGGCACAATTGTTGTAAGGGAATGGCCGATTACCTTGTCAGATTCATTACCGGTGTTTATCTGGATAGATGAACTTCAAGGCATTATACTCGAAGATTTGAACTCAGCCCTTTGTGTTTCCAAGGTTTTCATTCCAGTCAAACTGACAGTCATATTTGTAAGATTTCTTTTCCATTATTCTCCAGAATAGGCTGCGCAAGTATTTGTATTTTGGTTCTTCTTCAAACGCCAGATTTCTGCAATAATTGAGGTATTTCGCAAATTCTTCTGGTAATCCTTGACAAAGCGTTTCCGTACGCATACTCAATTTGGTTTTGTAAATCTTTCGAAATTTTTCACGTTTACTGTCCGCTTGTAGACCTTGCCATGGTAAACTGCCTCGGATGAAATAAAGAAAGACATAACCCAACGATTCTAGATCGTCTCTTCTGGACTGCTCATATCCGGCGTGGGCATTAATGCTGCAATATCTAGCTGTGCCTGTCAAATTACGGAAGTCTCTAAAAGCACAATGTTCTTTCGTTTTGGGGTCCATGTAGTATTTCGACAGTCCAAAATCAATGACGTAAACTGTGTTAAAATTTTGACCGACACCCATAACGAAATTGTCTGGTTTAATATCTCGATGGATCAGAAAGTTTCGGTGTAGAATCTCAATACGCTTAAGCATTTGATCAGCAAGCATGGCAACCGTCTTAAGGGAGAATTTACACTCACAGTAAACATGTAGATCTTCCAGACTCGGCCCAAGATATTCCATAACCAGTGCCGTGTACAGATTTTGCACGCCATCTCTTCCAAACCAATAGATTTTTGTAATACCTGGGTTATTATTCAAAGCTCGAAGGAGATGAAATTCCGTTTGCAATTGTACAGGAACGCCCGACTTATACACCTCCAGTTTAACCGCCGCCTGTTCATTAGTTTTTCTATGTACCGCCAAAAATATTTCACCAAATGACCCCGCACCAATGCGTTTGATTAGTCGCCATTCCCTGTTTACTAAGAATTCTGCGGAGCTATCGATGGAACCGTCGTTACTGTCAGCTAATGATTTGGTGGACTTCATCTGGGGACTGCAAATTAGGCATCGTCAGATGAATTTTGCATGGTCATTGAATGGAATGCATTTAAACCGAAGTTTGGGAAGAAGCTATGAAAAATAAGTCTGATGGCAGTGGTCGAATCTAACAGACTATTCGAAATATTCAGTGACTAAAATCGATATCAGCTTCTCGCTCCAGACTGATGAAGTCACGTGCAGACATGTGAGATCATTTTCCGTGTGAACAGAATGAGCGCGTCAGTCTTCACAATTACTTGACCGGAACCTTTTTGGGATGCAAGGTGGAGTGGATATTAAATTTAGGTAACCACGTATGTGGTCTGCGTGAACTACAGTTGAAAAATCAGTCTTCCATGATGATCAGCCAAATTTCCAGGTAGCACTGGATTTATGGTTCCAACGAAAACGCTGTTTTTATGACCGATTTCGAAGGTGTACCTAGGCGTGAACATGATTTTATTGATGAGCGATTTTGTGTGCACTCTATTAGATTTCTACATCGTACTGCTTCGAAACACGAGTGAATGGAGAGTGTTCTCTGCTTCTTTTCTTCACGTAAATCGTAAAAGTAGTGTAGTAGTAATGAATATTCCAACTATCTGAATAAAGCAGACGTTTGTAGACAGGAGGAACTCAGGTGTAGTGACCTGGAGATAACCCCGGTCTGCCTGCTGTACGATGTGTAAAATCCTTCCCAAAATCTTAGCTCACATAGTACATAGGATCTTAAGGATTTTTGTCTGCCATCTGCTTGGTGCATGCGATCGCGTTTGTTTGTTTGCATGCTTGTCGGCCTATGCGCGCCAAGGACGCCATATACACTCTTCTGGCTGGCTGGCGCGCTCCACGGTCGGATCCTCAACCTCCCTAGCTGTTACTGCGTGTCGGTTTAGCGCTGATCGAGACCAATTGCAATTATCGTATAGTATATTTTCGGTCTCCTGCAGTTATCAGTATTTTTATTTCGCGTCTGGTGTTGTTGCGTACACCTGAGAAAGCGTTAATTTAGTACGCGTACGCATTAAACAGGCACTCTGGATCATATACTTTCGATGAGTGTTCCTTTGGTGATATCCCTCTCATCAAGAAGGTCTAAAGTCAAACAAAATGAGCGTTGTGCATCTAATGGACGGCTGATATCGGAATTCGTGTTGCCTAAAATATAAAACTCGTGAATAACAGCTGTCTTGGCAATAGTATGCCAAATAGATACTGAAAAACGAATTCAGTGTGCATTCAACGGTGTGATTGTCGTCTCTTTATCGAAGAGTCATCTCCCAGTAACACTGGTCAAATTGGTTAGCCAAACCAGACTCAAAACTACTTCAGCCCCATACCCCTTCATTATCTGTGAGGTCTGGCGATGGCACGGCAGTTTGTGTAGACAGGACTGATCAGTAGGTGCATGTCCGAGTCAACCGAAAATTCACAGACGCTAAAACAATGCAACAAAGATTTGACCGGGTCAGACTAGCTTGGCCCACAACAAAGAACCGGTGACATGGACTGTTCGACTGATACTGACCTTTGACCTCAGTTGAACCAGCCACCGGTTCGCAAGCGTGTGTTTGTGTGAATACACACATGTGACCACACCAGACATCTGAAGCGAACTGTGTTTCAAACTCTAATCGACCTGACCCCGTCAGACTGTACAAGCTGGCTTCCTCGATCAGCAACGGGACGTTGGACACCGGTCGTAAGTTTGATCAGGCAAACGCTGTCAGTGTGAAAATTTCACTACAATCCTGCCATTCAAAAGGCATTTGTGGCATATCTTATCACGTGTCGCGTATTCTTACCCTTGATACTATTGCTACGACAATTTAAACCGTGTGAGCTTTTGCTTCATGTTTTATTCCAAGTTTTGTTCTTCGTTGTTGGTGCAAATATCGCAGATGATAATAATTCCATCTGGCCAAACTGGTATTCATAGTTAATTGTTCAGATTCAGGTAGTAACATTAACTCTTATTGTCTTTTGGATTAAGCAATATACTAACTGTTCTTTTCAAGGTCTCTGGTGTTGAGTGGTCGAAGCGCGTAATTAAGTTGAACTGGAGGTCATAGTTAATGCGGAGTATGCGTCGTGCGTCGACTTGTACAGTGCTGCTGTTAATGCTTGGAATAAAAATAAAGGTGATTAGATGGTTAGGCGATGAACATCTATGCGGAACATGGTCACTCTGTTGATGACGGGCGGGAGATACCGGCCGTCAGGCTAGCAACAATGTCACAGTCGATGCTGCTGGTTGGTAGCGCTCCAAGGTGTGGCTTTGGGTTACGGTCACCTGAGTGTGTGCAATGGTAAAATTGTTGTTTCACAAATTACTTTTCACCTTAAAATAATTTCTCAGACATCCCGCATTTCTCACTTTTTTCTGTCAGGACCATTGACGATCACTAACACAATACTTATAGGTAAGTCGAAAAGGGGGAAATATGTATGTGTGAAACAAATAAAAACGTATAACTTTCAATCGGATACAACAGATCATCTCAGCTTTTCCTCTTCCTCAGGTTCCAGGCATCTAATGAAGCGGAAGCCAAAGAGAAAATAATCCCAATAGTAAAAATGGAGAAACCTAGCGTTCTCATTTATAATCGTTTTCTTGTAATTCCCAGCAGTTACTTATGCTTTCTATAGAATATAATATTTTTAACAAGCGTTTCTAGCAGGAATTTCATGTTCACCGAAATTCTGATAACGTTTGGTTAAATTCCTGAGACTCTACTCTAAGATTTACCTTTTATAGATTAAACACCATTCCGTACCTGATAGCGACTTCCCAAAATACGGCACCTGTCAAAACGAAACACTGTACTCGAATTTCGTGGCTGTTTGACCTCAGTTGTAGTGCATGCCATCATCGAAACTGGGATTTGCGCTCTGGTCCTCGTGTTTGTGTGGTGGGATTATTAACGAAAATGTCGGTACTCTCCCATGACATGACAAAATCACCTTGTCCAAATGCTCAACCAGAACATTGAGTGAATAGTGTTCAGCATGCCCGATCATTTAACGAGGTGAATAAGCAGAATCGATCAATCCCCATAGACTTTTCAGTCAGTCGCCTTCATAAAGGAATAGTATACACGTGTTTCGCCCTTGTTAGAGCTCGTCAGCAGTGGATATCTTTACCAAGGTCGTGATTTGAACTCCGGTTCACATCACCATGAGGCAACAGTGTTGCGCCCCCGACATCGTATTAGGAACGACCAACTGACGACAATCAAACGCTCAGCCACATTCGTCCTTTGGTAGGCAGTGTATTCAGTTTACACTTGTCATACCAGTGGTTCTACAAAATAACTG
>JTDE01003748.1:1789-12351 GCA_014338405.1 Paragonimus skrjabini miyazakii | reverse complement strand
TTAGCTAGAATTTTCAAACTTCGGCAGACAAAATTTATCAGTCATGGACGGAAAACGAGAACGGAAGGTCAGCTTCGACTACGGATAAGTGCAAAACGTCACCTCCAAGAGCAACGTAACGAGTAAGGCGAATTCATGAAATTCAAGGTCTTTCTGTATGCCTACACTGTATGGCCAATTTATGATATTTGAGCAAACAGAAGCAGTGTTGAATTCGTCCGCTTGTGAAGTCGGAGTTCACTACACAACTCGAAACATATTTATGGCATCTCAATTGAGCAGGTCTTCTCATCCGCCGTGATACATGAGCAAATAATGTGTGCTTCACTGTCATTAAACGCACCTGTGAATTCGCTTCCGTCAACAGACGCCCTCTTTCGTTCGACTCCCCCTCCAATTGCTTCACTTTGTCAGATTCTTCTTTAAATTTGATTTCCAATTGTCTCAGCGCAGCCTGACAATCGATTTCCTGATTGGAAAGTTTGGTTTCATATTCTGTTCGTTGTTTCTCCAATTCCAACACTGTGTGTCTCAGTGCGTCCGAACGTGCTACCAATTCACCTTGCATACGATTCACGGTGTCTTGCAAATGGGCACGTTCAGCCTATGGCCAACAAATACAAATGTACGAATATGATCAGAACTATATTTCGCAAAACACTGCAGTAATAAGTATAGGCTTACTTAAGTTTTTCTGCACTTACAGTAAGATTGAAATCGTTCGCCATCAAATATAAATGTGATGTATCACAGCTGTTGTGTTGAATCATAAAACATTTATTTTATCGTCGTTATAAACAGACAAACAACGCAATGTCAGAAAGAACGAACGATTAAGGTAAGTCGGACAAACGTAAAAAAAAGGGTCATTCCGCCGACATAATTGTCATTTTTCAATGCCTCAGAAATTTCACTACCTGCCGGGAAAGTCGCCAGTTCTCGAAAAAATTGTGTGGCAAGAAGACTACCAAAGTTCACCTTTGCCAGGGTCGTACACTGCTCCAGTCTTCATGGTCGACCGAAGCCCTCGTGACAACTATTGTTGTCATCTCGACTACACGCCCAGACTGTACTGTCTAGAATTTTGTCAGGTCCCTTCCTTTAGACCTTGCATGTTGTTAGTCGGAAACCCTATAAATAAGAACGGATTTGTGACAATGTTGTTCTCGAGTTGAGCAACGTAAAGAAGCTCTGGTTGAAGACCATTCTTTTTCCTATGTTCCTGCGGTATCCTCGGGTGGATGGGTTGGATGGGAAGAGACTAACTGTCCGCGTATAGTCCTCACTCCAGTGTTCATTACCGTTATTCGTCATGTTGTTATCCGCTGTTTCATTGGTCGTTATTACGTTTCCGTTTACGCGCTCTTAAGCCGTAGATCCATTTACAACACTACCTCTGAAATCACAGTCTGTTAGTTTGGTTGAGTATCACATTTCAGTCGATCTACTGGTACGACAACCAGGAGCTGCAAACTCCTCAAGTCGTCTATTCCATGATGTCCGAAGTGGTCTTAACGTTCGCATTTTGCATTCTATATAATATTCAAGGGAGTACGTGTACTACACTTGCATATGGCTGTTCGCCCACAGGTCGAAAGTAGAGTCAACCATGGGTTCAATTTCCTCAAACGTTCCTTCATACCAGTATCAATCAAAGCACTATAAGAGACCGGCTATGCATGCATCCATCGATGATTATTTGGTGTGTGTCAATCATTTCAATGTCTTGGACAGTGTCTGATTATATAGTTGACTTTGAGTGATTTCATTCTGTCAGTCAATATCAGTAGTTGGAGAATCGGTATGCCGTGCACTGACCAACAATGAAACCGAGATTTTTCAGGCTGCAAAGTGTTGGTAAATAAGTATCCTCCTGTTAATTCTGAAATACTAGAGACGGTTCTTATGACATCGCTGGCAGTAATGCCGTATTTGTCTTGGGGAAATGAACTTTTTGATTGAGCAAGCCAATGAGCACACTAAATTTTAAAGCTCATTGTTTTCTGTAATTATCAGCTAAGCTTGCGACGTGGAGTTCTTAACCGTGGAGACTGTTGTTGTATCTGTTTTGTCAACGTCCCAATAACTGGTAATGCAATCACGTTAGAGACGAATTTTAAGCTATGCATGCTCACGCTCAGTCAACTGAGATTGCCTACATGTTTTATAGGCTATATGGATTCAAGGGAAGAGAGAAGTGACCATTCTTTTGTTTTGTTTTATCTTGCCGCATTCCGCACGACAGTCCCCAGTCCCTGTAGGGTAGAGAAAATGTTCCTAACTTTTGTTGGACGCTTGATGAAGAAGAGTTAATGTTTTGCTGTGAGCCAACAAAATACGAGTCCAACATCAGTGAATTAAGATAGCCAAACCTTCAATATCGCGTTCTGTTTCCATCCACTATCCATGGATGAACAATCGAACAACTGAGGTCCAAGGACTCCGTCAAAAATGGGTTTAATGAAAAATCGTTTGTGTTTGACATTAGCTGAATGGAAAGCATGGATGAAAACTCAGTTTGTCTGAGGCACATCTCGCATCAGTGGATTAGCTTTTTACACAGACAGTGTGGCAGTGGGCGCATGAAAACTTGGGACATGACGGGGGTGGTGGGTGCAAAAAGAACCGCTTGCTCACAATCAGGCATTCAGGCACAGTTGTGGGCCAAAATGAACCTCCCCTCTCGTAAGCTGATGAAGTGTTAGAGATAATCAGATCTGCCTCTTCAACTACCCACGGTTCACAGTTTTCTCGCACTTGGAAACGTCTTGGACTTCGTTGGAAACGAAGTTGTAGTAGGTGGTTTGGATAGCAGGCCACTGTCAAAAGTACGCTATGCAAGATATCATATGAAACAAGATTCCTAGTGAAATGTCTTTTGAAAGCAGGTATAGTTCAGTGGTGAAAAATTTTTGCTTGTGAACATTTGAAAGTATTTTTCAATGCAAAGATATATCACTGGACCAGATGTCTCGTGCTAAATTTGATGATTTTGAACATCTGGATCCGTTTTGTTGGACGATCGTATACAGCCAATGGTTTGTAAGTACTCTGATTTTTATGTTAATTAATACCACCCTAGTGCTTTGGTTGCAGGCTTCTTCTGATCAGGGACTTGATACTTGATGCACGTGGTTCAATCGATCTGTGATTTTAACAGACACAGTTAATATTCCTAAACGCACGTCTATGATATCCTGACCCGGTTTAAGGTCAGGTTTGTGACAAGATCATAAACACGGTCCTCCCCACAAATACTGATCATGCGAAATCCAGGATCAAGTGAATGACCATCATCGTCTGTACACCACGAATGTTTACTCATCACATCTGCCACCTGCATGATAGGGAGAAGCACACTCTCTCTTGGTTGTGGATACTGCTTTGTTTGACTTACAAGCCGTCTGCTAAACTTACTCTATGGTTTGGTCGATCATGAACACTCTTCGACGTTCTTTAATCTATGAGTCATTTGGATATGGAGGTGTTTAAGATCCTCTATGACTCAAATAACCATAAAATAATTTCTAGGTATTTGAGTATTTTCAGATGACTGGTGTGTAACCAGCTGAACGTTGATAGGTAGGCTTGATTCATGAAGACACCTACATTATCAGTTTGGAAAACTGGCGAAATTAACACCATTTTCAGAAGAAATTATAGAACAACTGAGTTGCCAAAGTGTTTGTTGAGGGTACACTGAATCGTTGTGACATAGATTAGGAGTTCCTGAATGGCTTAGCAACAACACTCATTAATGAATGGATGATGATCACGGCCTGTTGCTGTTAGTCATTTTGCCGATCTCAAGCATATGATCACAATTATCTATCTCTACTAAGACTGTGGGCATACTAAATTGCAATAGGACAAACGCTTGAGTGAACATAAAACGACCTATCAAGTGTTACTGGTACTTAATGGTCAGGGTTACATGATGTTGATGTACTAAACTACCTGTCCTGCTAACTTCCACACTAGTTTAATATGCGTACGCGGGCGAAGTACAATCTCGTAGGCTTGCTTGACAACAGATTACACATTCATGAGTGCACACCTATTATACAAATGTGTTCCTAACGAGATGAATGAAGAAGTCCAAACAAGTGTACACCCTGTATGCATGTCTATTCAATATGAATAATTAATTAATGATCGTGGATGGCGTGCGCTTAAAAATTATTCCGTTTGGGCACTGAACAAATCCACAACGACCGCTTTTCAGACACGGTGGACATACAGTATCGAAAAACCACCTCATAACCTCCACAGCAACGACTTTTCATTGCGTGTATCTATGCAGCCACCACCAATAGAAAATTTTCTCTGAGGGTTGGTAGCATGTTTACAGCTTGTTCACATTTTCAAGTAATCGCAGGATCACAAACTTAATTTGTGTCATTTTCAGCTAGGCCTGAATAAAAATGATGGATCTCAGTCCAAAAATGGGCTTAAACTAACGATTCAAGTGCAATGGATACTTCAGCTCAAACTACTACCTAGTATTCGTTAAAACTTGTAATGTCAGATTTTGGGCAAATTTTGAGGTATGGCACATTGCTACCAACCAACGTTCTAATCGCTCTACACTAAGAAACAATGCTCACGATAGATTGGCCTGTCTGAGACGTTTAAATCCAGGAATAATCGACTGGAGTTAAGGAACGTTAATCCTGCTCTCAGAGGAGTGGATTCCGCTGGCTCAGCGATACTTATAAGCAAACACTTATGAGCGTTTGGGTATGTTCATTCAGTTGTCTTATGCGAAATCACTGGAAAGCGGTTGTCTAATGAGAATGTAAGTCGGAGTTCAAATCTGGTTCGTGAGGAAAAAAAAAGTATAATACGGATTAGCTCTACTGAGAGCGAATGTCGAGTCCAGAGCTTATTACTAAATGGGCTAACTAATGAGTTCGGCTGTTCTGGAACACTGGTCTGAGTGGTGTCCAACTCACCCTGCCTCAACTTAAGAACCGAGAGGACCGTGCTTACAGCATTTGATGAAACTCTGAATATGGATGGTTGGACTTGATCAACCGCCACAAACCCAACTTGAAAACTGCACATCTGTCGCTTGCAATTCGTTTAATCTTTATCTATCCGCTAGATGAATATTCACTTAAACAGGGTGAATAAGGCGGATTGTGGACATTATTACTGCTTCATAATATGTTGACCGTAGAAGGTGAAACTTTAACAATCAATCTGAATGCAGAAATGGTTATCAAATCAAGACTACGTGGGACCTAATACAGTATGAATCTATCTATTCGAGCGGGTACGACCAACAAGCTCAGTTCTACCATGAGTGTATAGCTTACTTTAAAGTCTTAAGGATGGTGTGCCCCTATGCCCAATTTTAGACATGATGAACCCGCCATGTCATGCACTGACGCAATAGTTAGCTGAACTTTTGGAACCACTCCGCAACCGACTAGCTCCACATGACCTTAAGGATACGTTTCAGTTCACTGAATCCATAGAAGATCAAACTGTTGATAATAAAAAGCTGACATCATTGGACAAGTGTTCGCTATTTACGAAAGTATCATTCAGAAAGCCAACTGATTTTAGGCTTGATTACATCCACTCGAATGATATGAGATGTAGAATGCCGGATGAGCAACTCAAAAAAACTGTTATTATTTTTGACGCTTTATATCCTATTTCAATTTTATGAGAAAATCTATCGTCGAAAGGATGGAGTCGCAAGGGGCTCGCTGCTAGGTCCACTGCTGCTTGACATTTTCATGGAGATGATTGAACAAACAGCTGACAGAACTGATAAAACATTGTGTACCGTACAGATGGCCAGTAAATGACATTTTTTGTATCGTCGATGGCAAAACTGATGCTGACTTCCAATTATCATTAACTAACTCTGATCACGAGAAGCTGGAATTCACTATGGAAGTAGAACAGGATGGAAGGTTGACTTTCTTTGATGTTGCACTACTGAAACGTCCAGATGGATCGATTCAAACAGACATACATAGAAAGCGGACAAGGAGTGATCAGTAGATCCATTTCCTTAGCTTTGTTCTAATTAGGCTGAAACGAAACTTGATACGCTGTCCAGCAAACCAACTCCACAACTTCTGTGCTGAAAGCGTGTTGAACAAAGATCTCAAGTACTTATGTGAAATGTTTCGCACAAACGGATGTCCGGGCAAATTCCTAGCTTGTAATATGCAACGAAAGGAACCGGAAGACCGTGAATTATCTGTCGGATGGAAAAACATCTATATGAACTTGCCATACAAGGATTACTTATCAAGTGTGTCGCTGACCAGAACGCTCGACACGGCTCTAAAGATAACGTATCATACTGCACCACTAAGACTATAGTTCACATCTGGGCCAGTCGTACGCCTTCACCTTAAAGGCGCAGCGTCCAGTAGTGCTACCTCGTTTTGTATTTACTCATTCTCTTGCAACCATGGAGCAGGTTACACTGGTGGCACAACAAAGTGCTTGTCGAAGAAAATACGCGAACTCCATCACGCTGGGTTGACAACCGAACAACAAAGAAAGATTTCCAGCGCAATTTCGGCCCATCTAATCGACTCAGGTCACGGATTCAATATGGATGTCGCATTTAAGACAATCTACCGCTTCACATATCAGGGGTGTGAACTGGCGAATCCTGGCCGCCACCGCGGCTATCGGAATCCGGCTGCAAAACCCTAATCTGAGCGTGCAGAAATCTTTTGTTCAAGCATTGAAGTTACCATGGCCTACTATCGCTGGAACACTTAACACGGCACCACAGTAACCGTGTTCGTGGTCCCCAAATGACACTAAATTCACGCTGTATTAGGTTCCATATAACCCTGGATTGGCAACTATTTTCATATTTATTGTGTTGTATTTGTTCTGAAGATGAGACAATAAAAACGAGCTTGTTCCTCGCGTTTTGTTTTTCAGTGAAATCTCCGCGTATATTCGAACAGTAGAATGTGGAAAGTGGGAGGAAGAATCATAATTTCGAAGCAAAATTGTGGAGGGACGAGCACGTTTGTATAGACTCAAGGGTGAACGATTCAATGTTTGTAGAATCACCCCAACAGTGCAAAGTGATGGTGAGCCAGCCCATGCAGTGGTTGTTATTTAATCAACCAAGAAGTGCGGGTTGACTCCTCTAAATCAAACCGTCGAATATTCGCCATCAATATCGGCCGTGCTGAGCGACTTAACGTTATGAAATTATGGTACTATGATCGACAGATTTAGGTCAGCAGTGAAGTGTGAGTCATTTTACAGTGAAAATAAGGTCCTTTTCAAAACGAGTACATATTGACTGTGTTGTTCACTCATCGTCTACAGCACTCGAGATATGGTGTCCAACTAGGCGGAGCGGTAACAGGTGAGAGAACGGCCGATGTGAAAATTGATTAATCGAAGAATGAATGTTAAACAGCAAAAATCACTAAAACAAGTGAAGCGGGCGTATGTATATAAAAGTACACCCAGTTGAGGGTACTAACCATGCTGTTTTGCAGGTAAGGCGCGAACAGATTGACCGGCGTTGAATAACCTTGGCCAGTTTTGTTATCCAACCGTTTAAAATGTGAGAGTATGAACTGCGCTGGCTGAGCACTAGATGTCACTCGCTTCATTTTATGTGCCTAATCGAGTGTCGACAAGCCACTCGGGGTTGTGGTTCTGCTACAACACTACAAAGTTGTTTACAGTCAAGTTGTCTGGCTGAAAAGGTTAAACGTACATAGCATACAGTGAAACAAAGTCAGCTAAACATGACCAGATGTCTTGAGATCAACAAAAACACAGACGCTAAGAATAACAAAGTTGTGAGTATTACCTAATTCTCGTGGTTGATCATCAGGCTAATCACAACAACGTAAATGTGTAAATATTTACCTGGTTGGATAAGAAAACCGGTCAACAAAGGGACCGGGGTTACGTGTTAGCTAGTCTACTAATCAAACACAGAGAATGGGCCATGTTCACTGCTTTGTTGTCCCTATGACTCCAGTTCTCACGAGAACTCAAGTTAAATAGATAATCAGCACTGAAAGTTGTAACAGTAAGGTCAATAAAACATCAATTTTCTGAAAGAAAAGAGATACATGAAGCCTCGCCGATGTGCCTCATTAACTTGAACGATCGGATACACCAGTAATGTGGTAAATCCACCACTTATTCAGTTCTCATCATTTAGAAATTTATATCCCATGAGTCGAAGGTGACGGAGAAAACCAAACACATGAGACTAACGAAAGAAAGAAGCATTTAGCAGATGAGGACATCTCAATTATGAAGATATTTTAGTAGGTTAACAAGCAAGTGATTTAAACTAAAAAGTAATTTCAATCTGCTCCCAAAGTTTGCCAGTCTCCAGTATGGTTTCGCATTCAATGAAAATAGGTGTTAAGCAATTAACACATGAGTACCATATAATAAAAACAATGACAAGCAGTAGCAAAATGCCATTTTATAGTACAACATAATGAGGCAAAGGCGCGGTGTTACTCTACGGCGTTTATTCTTAGATCGACTGATTTCCTTATGTGTTTGGATTGGTCGTTGTTGGATGGAGCACTGAGTCTTGGTACACAAGAGGATAGATAATGTAACAGAACCAAGCAATGATGCGGTGCATACATTTGGTTTTCCTTCTATAAGATAAGCCTGATCAACTGAGAAGTCAGTTTTGAATCGCATGTATCAAGGCACGTACAATGAATCTGAGGTATTGGCTTGTCTGGATGTGTCTATAAGAAATGATGAATCAGTCTGAAATGTGAAACCTTAGGTTTCCTGAGTAGCCTTGAGTCTGTATTAGTAACCTAACTAGTAGTATCTTGTAAATAACGACGTTCATATTCCAATTACATGGCTACTGGTTCGAACCCTGACTATCTTGAACGATCTTGATTTTGCCATATCTACTCGCCATATGTTGTAATTTTATAAGTTGGCGACTGAGAAGAGTGAAGGAAGTGCTTTCACCTTACAATATATATCTCCTTTCTTTATGTATAAGCCTATCACACATACGAGAGAGAGAGAGTTATTGAAGTGTGCACTTGACGCTTCATGACCACTCAATCGTATCTTACCTTCCCCCGGAACAGAATGTACGTGCGGAGAAAAGAAGGGAACTATTTTTTCAGGAGCACTTCGGAGGTATTACAAAGACAAGAACACAGCTGAGGACCATATGTAACGGTCACTTCAATCCATAAGGCTAATTGCTTTGAAAAACAAAGGTAGCGGACGGGTTTACCACTGCTGACGAATATGTGTCTAGTGTTCTTTGTATACTGTCTGTATGTTTTGTGAAAAAATGATCTTTAATTTACTTTTGGGTTACCCAAGTTGTCTTAGTCAGGTCTCTTCGGGGACGTTATGTTTTTATTACCAGCCCTTCGTCACAATTAATCCCGGGTGCATTGCATCCGGTCACTTCACCGGTCAAAGTAAGAGTGTGATGACTCCAGAGTACTGATGAGTACTGATGGATGAGAGCTGTCCCGCAAAAATTCAGTCCTGAATATTAGGAAGTACGGAGAGGAGGTGATGTTACATCATTTTTCGAAATATTTCGAAATGCCAACTAAACAAGTTTGTCAACTGATTGCCTGTAGATATTTGAAAAATTTACCTTTGAAATAGTATTCGACTTTTTGTATTCAATTATTTGACGTTTCAACTCCTTCAGTTCACTTGTCAGCTGAACGATCCGAACTTCCTCGATTTTCGGTTCGATGAGACAAATGTCGGCAGATGCATTTGATACATTTAATTTTCTGTCTCGATCTATCAATCTTTTCTCCAGAGCGGAAATAACGGCGATGTATTTGCTATTCTGATTTGAAAATAGACAAAAGTAAATGAACAGCAATGAATTTCTTGGAATTAGAACATGTAGTGTAATGTAGAGTCATTGGCGGTATGTCTTGTTAGTTACACCTTGCAACTTCTATTGTTCTTCTCACTGCTAAGTTATCGGGCACGTGAGCTGTTGTCTGTTTGGCCTGAGCGAGCTTGTGGCCCTGTGTGTCACTTACCATGATAATGTTTCATAGTAATTATTTTTAAACAGAACGATGGTTATTAATCGACGCTGCTCAGGATTGTGTATGCCGGCCAGATCGCCGGCCTGTAAAAGACAAAAGTTCTGACCACAAAGCTATAATGTGTTCAGCCCTGTTGGACTGAAACGCATCTTTGGTCACGGTTCGTCACACCATATCACACGGAACTGAAACCCGGGTGTGTCGTTGTTACACTGGACATAATTGAAGTCATTATTTGTGGCCTCCGCTGTCTCAGTCACCACAGAGTCGACTTTACAGCAGCCGTATATCCGAGTTTTCTAGATACTGCTGGAATCCACAGTATATGCAAGTCCTATGTAAGGTTTCTCAGGAACTATTACCCATGATACCCATCCAACTCTAATCTGCGAGAAAAATACTATATATATATATAAAGCAATAAAAAGGCAAACACTGAGTAGTGAACGATTTATTGTGACGTTTCAAATCCACATTAGGATCCGTTATATATATATATATATATATATATAAAACTCG
>JTDE01003747.1:41385-56943 GCA_014338405.1 Paragonimus skrjabini miyazakii | reverse complement strand
TTCACATTTGGACTCGGTTCCCCCCCCGTCCCACTGTCTCGTATGGTGGATTGCATGTGAGACAGTGGGACGGGTGGGTAACCGAGTCCAAATGTGAAATTTCCGAGCTCCTGGCGTGGCTTCGTAGCTCAGCTGGTAAAGCCCTTGCCACGTTGAGGCATGGTGTGTCTGTCGCTGTTTCGAATCCAGCCGAAGCCCTGACTTTTCACAGTTGGGTCTCATCTAAATTGGAGTAGCTTGAATACCATATTCCTACACATCGAACGGATGTGGCGGTGCCAGTTTGGTGACCATCTAGCGAGGCAGATCCATTGGGTACTTGACAACCATAAGTGATGACATTCGGTTTGTTTGCTGAGAACGCCATTAGCCATGTTTTGCATCACGACTCCAATGATGCTAGGTCTTGTCACATAGTTTGTAAACACAAGGAGAGGTTGCTTGGCGGTCGAATTGTGCGAACGATTTTGATATCGTCAGCAAACGGGAAGGGTTTTCCATGTTTAATGACGTCGCATAAGTTATTCATAGGAAAATCAACGGTTCCAGAACGCTTCCTTTAATCACCCCACTGGTCACTGGTTTTGACATTGAGCAGTGCTCTTCCATTTTGACAATTTGGGCTCGGCCTCCAAGATATGACGAAATCCGGCTGTACACGGTGTCTTGTATTCCAAGGGATGCTATTTTGATTAACAGGCGCTTATGGGACACACGATCAAAAGCATTTTGCAAGTCTAGGAGTATGACCGCATTTCCTTCGTCCGCGGACATCGATATACGGTTTAGGAATTCCAACTGGCATTTCACGCAAGGGCGCTTACTAACGAAACCGTGCTGCAAAGGGTTTATAAGATTTTGTGACCTTAAAAACTCGACAATGGGCACTTTTATTAGTTTTTTAAACAGTCTTGAGCAGATTGATGTGTGGTCTATTGAACGATAGTTACGAACATTCTGCCTCGGACCACTTTTGTAGCAAGGCATAATGAGTGACTTTTTTCAATGGTGGGGAAGGTGCTAGATAAAAGTGATAGTATGGACAAATTTATTGAAAGGATGGGTACACCTTCACCTTCTTGCTTCGCAGCGACTGGTGGGATACCATCAAGTCCAGTATGGATTGTGGATTTAATAGTATCTACTTGTGAGCGGATGCTCCTAGCATCAATCGAAACATTTCACAGAACTTTGGTTGTTTTCAACAGAGTGACGGGTAACGGTGTTTTCCACGTTAAACGCAACAGCAAAATGTGAGTTGAAGAATTCACACATTTCTACAGGGTCATCGACAACCGTTTCATCTTTGTGAGTAATAACTTCTATGGAAGGGTCCCTCATGGAACGTCTCTGCCTCATCAGTTGCATTAGTTGCATGCCCCTCTGCTCACTGCTAAGCGCGTGCCTTTCTTTGCTTGCATAACGCAGTTACGTTCTATGTGTTCAAACATACTGCTCCGTTGCATTACTAGGGAGAAATCCAATGTTCTTCTGTGCATCGACTTAAGTGATTTAAGTTTGCCAGTCTCTTTTGCAGCAAGGGTTCTACCTCGTACATGCAAATCAACACACCTCGACTCTATGAAGGCCGGAATATTGATACAAAAAGTGAAGTGTTTGTTAAATTCTTCGGTTGCTACTTTTGGGTCGGATGTAAGAAAGAACTTATTCCAATTTAAGGACCTCAGTAGGGAGAAGAAGGTACTCCAATCGATGTATTTGATGGGAAGGTAGAATACAATTGTCGGTCTGATTACCGTGCTGAAGTCAAACTGACACTTGACAATATGATGTTCACTTCCTGAAAAACGTTTCAGAATGGATATCCCTGCAGGCGAGATACCTGTAGTGACTATTAGATCCAAAATATGTCTCTGTCTAGTGGGCGTTAAGACATGTTGGTTCCATCCATTCAGTCAAACATATGAAGGAAAATCAGCTTGCTTTGCGGGAGCTGTAAATGAATCCAATTAGGAACGGATAACTTGAAGTACACTGAAATTGTTTTGTTGTTTCTGGTTTCTGAAAATTCAATCGATACTACAACAAAAAGCCTGAAATTCTTCACCTATTTAAACCAAAGAATATATGGGTTAGAGACAATGCAGAGGTAGACATACGTATTGGTCTCGGATATCTAATGATCCTCCAAACTGCGCTCGGTTCACTTGCAGCGTCTGTCAACAGGCTGTATCTGGAATAGTCGCGTCCGTGATTTGGCGAGCACCTACACCTTCTGAGCCCACTGAACAGCCGATTCCGTCTCAAGAAAGGTGGTCATGAAGACGAGTTTCTTAAGTACAAGGAAGCATATTAAAAATTAAATGGAAGGAAATAAAAATAAACCTCGATAGGGATCTACCAAAGTTTACTCACCGAAATGAAGTATTCACGTGAACACAGATATTTCGGATATTAGTACTGAAGCAAAATACGTTATTGCGCTGCAATTGCCTCGATGCGACGCGCATACTCCTGGACCGTTTCATCAACATTGACGTTTACATATCTCTGTCGCCGTCGAGATGTGTAATCTACTTGACAACATAACAGTATGTACAATAAACAACGTCCAGTAAGCGGTTACATCAACCTGTACCATATCGGCCCTTCCTTCAGACCTGTCTTTCTCTGAAACGCTGATCGAATCTTCATCATTACCTGAGCTTTGATAACAGACTTAGATGGCTACGAACAAAGTAATGCGGAACGTTACTATATACGATACTCCGGCCTTTCCTCGTCCATACTAACTACATCCAGCCAAACTTAAGCTAACCAATGCCGACTTCAAGCTCCTATATTAGTTTGGAATAATTCGAACTTGAGACATCTCTTGGGCTTGGCCGCCGCACACAGAAACAAAGAGGTTTTTAATTTCGGCGAGTCCTCTCATCCCAATTCCCTTATAATATCCCAGGGATTCTAATCTTTTATGCACATGTGCACTTTGAATTGGAAGAGTCTCATCTTAGGCAGATTGGTGGGGTCGCTGTGGGCACTACAGTTGGTCCAGTAAATGCCGATATTCACCTAGCAATGACGGGGTGTCCAATTTCGGATCTAATCGATTCGACTGCCATTTTCAGAAGACATGTTAATGGCATTTACAATTTTGTAATTATGAGCACTTTGTTGCTTATTTTAATTTCATATTCTATAGACTCTTCTTTGTCTGCCAATTTTGAGGTGAATTCCAGCAGGAGCCTGGTCTGTTTGGACATTTTACTTGCCCGGCAGTTGGGTAGAACATTGCACCACTCTGTTTATAATGTACCCACCTTGTATGATGAAATTGACCATTTTACCCATTTTTGCCGTTCAGCTATCAGCGCGGGGTGATTAAAACATTCTTCAGTCGAGCCCGCGAAATTTGTATAGACGATATCCTAGCTTTGGAGAAGCAGTCTCTTATCAAGACGCTCCTTGCCAGTGGATAACCGCAAAAGTTACTCAGCATCTGTAGCCAACCAAAGTATATGTAGACGGCTATGTACACTGTCCTCAAAATGAGTTTCTCGTACAGTTCCTGGGAGATTAAGTGGCTGACACATTCCAGTAAACGCTTTAACCCGTTTTGACTCAAACCCATACTTCAGTTACACTGTATTCCTTACAGTCAGCCAGGGGACTAAGTATCAGTAAGGCCAAACGTTATCCATCTGACCATCCTGCCTTTTACATTTTCAATTACTTCATTTGCAGATGCAGCGACACACGGTTCTGTCACCGGGATAAATCAGAACACCTCCTCAAGTGGCTGACCAGTTCTGTGGAGTACGGCATCAGTATGACCAACGACAAAGCAACGGTTGCGTCAGACCTACCGGGCAAACCGCTCGCTGTTGCAGTTTCAGTTAGCCTATGAGTCCTCTCAAATTAGCAGCCAAACAAGACTGAGTGCAACAAGGGAGCTACGGCTGAATAAACAATGTTAGAAGAAATAATGCAAGGCTGTCTGGTGGTCGGGCAGCGGCTTGCTGGAGGCATCACCTTAAGGATCTCGGGGGCTGAACCGTTGCCTCAGTGGCAGAGAGAACGCTCCGTAAAAAGGCGTTACAAGACGGATCTACCCAACTATTATTGACACTTCTCATCATGCTGTCTCCACGGATGGAGCATTTTTTCTGCAGTTTCCCATTTTCCCATTCTTATTGACCATGCATGTTGAAAATGAGAACAAAATTGAACAGTTTTGAACGACTATAGCACGTACCAACTTCCATAGAAGTATTAAAATGTGAGTTCCATTCAACGAAACCAAAATTGACCGCTTACAAGCAAAGTTTGTTACCAGCAGAACTAAGGCTGATTGTCAACCTGCTGCGCTCAGGTTTGTCTATCTTACTGGTTACTGTAACCTACCCAGTCATAAAGATGGTGATATTTTTACACCAGATTCGTTCTATTTTTGATTTCGTTTGGAATGAACACCAAAATAGCGACGGCTCGAAGCTTCAGGCAGTCTGATTTCGAAGGACTGACAGGCTATTTTGTTCGCTTCCTGAGCATGATCACGTGAACCAGACGTATCATGCGTTTTGGAAAGCATTTCAAGAGGCAGCCCACCTGTCTATACCGAGTGAACGATGCACCCTCTCGGCCCGGTCACCTCCCCCGCGTAGACTACGTCTCTCCCTTGACGACCGTTCCCATTGTTCGCAAAACGGAAATTAACGCAAAGTTCGATGGACTTAAATGTTTTCCACATTGTTCGAACTGACTGCAAGCTCGGAATCCGTGGGCACAAAACTTGTACGAGGGAAGATCTTGTTTTGCTTACGCGAGCAAAATCCTTTCATTCAAGCGAATGCGTCAGCTGAGAGTAAAAAGGCTCTGGGCTCTTTCTGTGCAACTGTGCGATTGAGAGACTTCTTCCGACTCACAGCTGGTTGCCAAATTATTTAGGAGGAATTATTCGGAAGCCTTCAACTTTGCACCGCCTTACTGGCGTTCTACCCTACCTTTGCATAGCTCCTTTCCAGTTGCTTACTTCGTTACAGATGCTGAAGACCGTGTGTTCAAAGTTCCTCCATATAGTTCAATGAATCCAGGCAAGATTTTCCAAAACACTCAAAGGAGCAGCTACTAGAATGACAGAGTCCACTTACAAGCTGTTATTACCAAATAAAAATCGGCGTTTTTCATGAGGCAGACAACCGGTGCTCTCCAACCAGCTATCAGCCAATCAGCCGTACTAGCATCCTGCGTAAGATGATGGAGTGCTTGTTGTCACACTCATACACTTCCTTGGGGATAATCTCTTTTTGGGTGTAGCATGGATTCTTTTTTGGCCAGTCATGCGCAACAATTATTTCGACCGACTGCCTAAAGGAGTTCACAGAAAATCACCCCATTTCATAAGCTGGCGTCGACCTCACTAAGCCATTCGACCGCGTGAAACACGGTCCCTTCAAACACAAGCTGGATGTTCATGGCTGACGGTTCTCTGTCAGATTGCTTGTGTTTCTGATAATGAAGCTGTTGTAGTCAAAACTGGACCAGACCATCCATGATTTATGCGGGAGTTCCCCAAAGGCCACCAGTTAGTTTCGTATTAAGTCACGGCTATACGAACGAGCATCCGGCCAATATTTCCGGCATTGCTCTTCTGCACGCCGCCAACTTAAAAATCCGGAATGTTACATGTCCTAGTGTACAACATGCTGCTCTTGACGCATATATATGCTGGTGAGGCTGTTTGGGTTTTTCTCTAAGTAAGAGTAAGCGTGCCCGCATGCCACTTGACAGTGCCCCCATGATTCACGCTGCGCTCATCGTAACATACCACGAAAGTTAATCATAAGATATGGATCTGTTTGTCTTCCAACAAATATTTCGCGTATCATCACGAGATGGTGAAGAAGGGGGTTTATCACCATTTAGTTGACTAAGCCTAATTTCACTTGCGGACAAAAGCACTTCAGTCAATTTACGGAGCTATACGAGACCGTTACTCGAGTTGGCTGATCCGATCATGTACACCGATCTGATGAGAGACATAATAGCTGATTTTGCTGTTCAAGACAACAATGTTTTGTCAATTATTTTCTTATCCCAACTCTTAGACAAATATCGAATACATTCGCCTCAGCGAAAACCGCAGTCTCGTCAATCTCCGGATCGCACCAGTTAAGCTTCAGGACGCCAACAGGCACAAGCCCTCGTCAATTCCTGGGATCGAAATTGAAATTGAACTTCGCGGCAAACCTCGGTTTGGTACGGCGAACAATACACCGTCAAAATAATTAAATGATGACGAGCTTCTTGTTATATACGCGAATAAAATCCGATGCAAATGCATACCTCAGCTGTACTTGAGCTTGATTTGAATACGAAAAGTTGACCTTGAATAACAAATGGTTTTCTTTGTCTGCACGAAAACGATTTGCGTTAAGGTCATCAAACAAGCGCGTCGTTCGGGTAACCAGGTGATGGCGTTGTTTTTGAAAACGTGTCATGCTGTTTTCATTTGTTTTCACAAAATGATTATATACTTCCAGCAATCAGGTATTTTTTATAGCTGTATATTATAACTAATAAATATATGACTCACATATGGTACTTATATAATACAGAGATAAAATATAGGCGTAGGATTATTGTATATGGTCCTTATCGGAATTCCCATATGCTTTAAAGCATATGTGTTTACTCGGGACCCATGTGTATTGGCTCAAGACAGCTATAAATAGCTTACTGTTTCACTCGTTCTCTTCTCAACGACCCCTAAAACACTCCATAACAATACGAAATGTAAACAAGATAAGTGAAAAAAGAACTGCGTAGTTTGTGGAGAGATACATTGAAAATTGGGCCATATTAGAATGTAATGAAATGCAGTGCACATTTTGAGTAATGTAAATGAACCGGCTCTATAGTATACTCCATACGTACTCATTTTGTGCCCGTAGTGGCATAAATGACCTCATATACCAGAATGTACTTCAATACGCGCATATACCACGACCATGTAGCTATAGCCAACATGTAGTAAGTTATTTTTGAGAACTGTCCGATTGACATCATTCAGATTCAGGCGAGACAGAGACTTCGAAAGTATCTCCTGTGGTGCTCTCTACGGATGAGCGCCGTTGAAACCGAAGCAGGATTTGGATACAGTCTGGTAAAACAGTCAACTGGGCTTATACTCATGTATCAATTTACGACTCAACTAGTAATACTCGCGCGACGTGCACAGCGGTTCCCGCCTTATGAGTCAAACGGCACGAATGAAAATAGTTAGTGTGAAGAGGACAGTATATCAGACCGGATGAATTAAAATTTGTCACGAGCCATCAATGAGAGCATTTGAGGAGACATGGCGAGCCGTAAGTATACACAATGAAACAAGAGATGAAGAGTGCTAGACGTATGGGGGACGGAGTATTCTACGACCTAAGAGCATCAAGCTTACTCTCGAAATCTCCGATTAATTGCGAAAACACTACGTAATGTAGAAGAGAGAAAGAATTCAGCCTTCTTATGGTTAGATCGATATTTGTTTAACTTCAGAGGGCCACCTCGAAGAGCCTGTAGCCCCGGCGGTATAAATAATCCAAAGAGTTCAAGACCAGTGCCACTGGTTAGTATACGGTATGTGAGGATCGGACCACCTTGTAGTCGTCGATAAATCAGCGAATGCATGTTCATTTTGTCATATCTTTGTGAGTATGACACGCCTTTCAAGCTTTACACTACGCGAGTGCCCACACGCATGGCTCTCTCCAGTGCAACTTTATTACGTATTAAACACGACGGTTTGCCTTGATTCGAGAGATGGTCTCACAAATACAGTAAAAAGCTTACAGAATATGCACTCCGTCGGCATGCAAACTTATCCACAGCACATGGAAACCTTTGCTGGCAGCCAAGTACTGTTGCTGGCTAGTCTTGCGATTACCGGAAATAACGAAACCGATGCCTACCTGCTGATTAAACTGGTAGCTCCATTCCTTCTAGTGCGTAGGTGGATGTGGCAGTAGCAGCAGAACTAATGCGTAGTACTGTGTATTTTCAAGATTTATTGGCAGCAGCTACTCTATTTACCACATACAAAGCTGGTTCATGGCACTCTGCAGCGCCTGTGGACCTCCTGAATTACCCATGATTTGCCACATCTGGAGGTTGTTTGTAAACATCAGTGAAGGCACTCCTAGGAGGTCTGGAAGCTTATTGTCGTAAAACAAAGAGGTCCTGAAGCCGAATCTTGTGGCATCGCGCTTATCATAACACTTCGGGGTAAAGTTCTCGTTCCTCCCGCAGAAACGCGGATATCCATGGCAAAATCATCCCACTCAATCTGAAAGAGTGTAGTTTTATGCACAGTATCTGGTGAGGTACCTTGCCAAATGTTTTGTTAGGGTCAGTGAAAATTACATGTACGGCATGGCCCGGATCCACTGCCTCTGCTTAGTTCTCATCTATAGTAAGATAACTTGTGATGCATGAGTGCCCTCACCTGAAGCCATGCTGGACTGGACCAAAGAACCCAAGGTCAGATGAGCTTCGATCTCTTTTTACCAGCCTGTCGATGAGTTTCACTACGATACTTGTCAGACTGACTGATCGATGGTTAACAAGTATCCTCCTGTCCCTTTAAGTATGGGACACACGACCACCTCACGCCACTTCACGAGGAGGACCCCGTTTTCGGTGGTCTCCTTAAGGCCCCGAGTAAGCGGACTGCCTAGAATCTTCTCAAGTTCACAGAGTAGCTTTGGTCCATGTCCATCCGGTTCAGCGGCTTTTGTGGTGTTCAGCTTCTTCACTAATCGAAGGGTTTTAGCCTCAGAGGTCTTCACATTTCGTAAGAAGAGGCCCTCTTTGATTTTCCTTCTGGTTTTCTGGATGGAGCAAGAGGTCCCAACACGGAAATGCTGATATATTGCTCCTCTAATAAGTCCGCGCTATCGAAATAAGAGTGAACAGGATTTCCAGTTTAATCCACGAGTGAATGCGTCAGATTATTCTGCCCCCGCTTCGGGTTATCGGAAACAGTGTCAGTTATCTCTCTTTCATGTCGTAACCTGGCAGCTGTGAGAAGCTGCTTGCAAGCACCTCGAACCACCCCGTAAAACTCAAAAGTCGTAATCTTCGGAGCGCCGATATATACCCTCCAAGCGCCCACCCGCTTTCGGATCACCTTCCTACTCATCGAGGGTCCTTGGGTAGGTCGTTTAACAATGAGGAGGGGCAGAAATAAGCAATGTGATTTTGAAGCTTCTGATAAGCAGTCTCCGCTTAATCACCCACGACTGGGTACAGCTAACGAATTGTGGCGGCCCTCACAGCACCGAACTCTCCCTTTCGGGTGTCAGGAGAACAAAATTGGGCATGGCCCTCTTCCCTGGCAACACAACATCAAAACGACTCGATGACAGGATCACTTGAGCCTAGTAGCTGTTGGCAAACCGAGTCGCAAACAAAATAGGTGAATTTTGCGAGGACGAGATGCAATGTTGAGGGGGTCTGATCCGTCATAAATCTTGTTGGTTGGTCAACAAACGCCTTCAGTGATATTTTAAGTGTAAGATCTAGCAGACCACTTGCAAAGCTTCTTGCTGACTCTGGTCAGAAGAGGGACTGCCAGCACACCTCTGGCACGTTGAAGTCCACTAGGATCAGACATCTGTTTGATCTGTCCACGGATGAACTGAAAAACATAAGACAAATTAGAGGTGGAACCTATGTGGACAGCAATCACTGTCAGTAGTCCTTCCGGGCACATGTTCATGCACAGCACTTAGGCTTCGACAATTTCATCGAGAGAACTGAACGAATCAGTCTTCATCACATCAAGATCATTTTTGATCTACATGAGAACACCACCTCCATGTCGCTGAGGTATCCGGTCATATATGGACAATGTATAGTGTGTTAGAAGCAGGTTTCTGTGTTGTACATCTGGTGATGGTCACGTTTCAGTGAAGCCAAGGATTCCCAGCTGATGGTCATCAACTAGACCTTGCACCTCGTGCGGCTTGCCCCTTAGACAATGCACATTACTAAGAACTACCTGAAGGAAGCTGGAATCACGGTTCTGGAATGGTAAACCAGCAACACCGAATTTAAGAGGGCGAAAGAGGACTACCGGCGAATCACTCGAAAAAGTACAAGCTTGAGTCTACATTCACCCGCCCCACGTCGTGCTCGTAGGTCCTTAGGGGCCTCATTTCATTTGAAACGATCGGCAGAAACATCTTGGACGTTTGCCCCGAATCCTTTGCGTTTAAACGCAGAGCGTGAAAGGGCTTCGCGTTATTCAGTAATAGTCGGGACTATCTTCGGTGGCATGGGTCGTGGATTTGGAGGGCCCTCCGGTATGTTACCCAGGCTCGTAAGTTCACGGACTATGACACCTGGGAACCCTGGGGCAAAAGATTTGTTATGCAAACTTTGAACCAGTTGAAGTTGACCATCATGCGACCCTTGGATAGTTCTCCATAGATTCCCTTACATTTCGAAAGATGAGGCTAGAATCTATGAAAGAGTCCTCAAGTCGTGCTGTACTTGTTACACAGCTTTTCGTGCGCTTCACGTTACTTCTTCCTGGGATGCCTCTGTTAAGAGCTGGCCAGGTGCCCTTAGCGTGCGATCTTCATGTATGTTTATGTGGAGATCGTAGGGATCCTCGGCAAACATCTGAGTTGTCAGGCACATATCTCTTGGACTTTTGTTTCCGTCTTTTTCAGTTGACCTTGCGATTTTGAATTTTCAGAGGTTTTTTATTGACTACTGATGTCTGTTTGCTGTTTGCAAAGTTGATCAATTCACTATCGCCGGTTGATATTGCCGTCGGATTAGCAACAATGGTGGCGTAACTTGGTATACTGGTGACAGTATCATCATTAGAATAATCGCTTAGCACAAATTGTGAACTGACTTGGTGAGGTGAATGCAGGCGAAGAGACATCGAAATCTAGGACTGGGGGATCAATGCCCATTGTGTCGCACTCGAATCCCCGAATACATCGATCAGTAAGTGTGGTATCGGAACACGCGTAAGCGGAGCTGTCTAAATCAACATCTATTAAACGATCAACCTTACGTTCAATTACCGATAAACGAACTGCCAATCGACCAGGCTTGGTCAGCTTGGACAAGAATTGCTTGAGAATATCATCGTAACTGACGTTCTCATGTGAAATTATGGCGCAGCAGTCAACACAATAGAATGGCATTGCACTCGCGTTCCTACGAGGGTGATACTGACCTGGTCGGGGGCTTGAGCAGTGCTTGTAGTACCAGTGTGCACACTGGTCACACTCCGGGGAATTGGTGACGTGATCGCCACAACCCTGTCGGCCACAAATCGGTGTAGACACTAATGCTACGTTCTCTTTAGTTTTCTTAGTGCTTCTTGTTTTAACCTCCATATTCAGGCAAGATAAGGCAAACAGGGAATATTGAAAATGAAGGTGAATCGATAACCATACAAGTGGTGACTGCAGATTCAGCCTACAAGAAGGCACCACCAGATGACACGTACAGCAGAAACATTAGCACCAACTTTAGAGGCATCGGTAAGTATGTCCGACCAGCGTCAAAAATCCCGAGTTATTCTCGGGAAAAGCTCAGTTCTTCAGCGAATCAACCATGTTCGACAATTGCAATTTAGTATTGGTGGCAGTAACTGAAAAGTTTCTGAATCCTGTTGCGATAGTAATAGTTACTGGCAAGCAGTAGCTCCCATATTCAAAAAAGGAGTCTGGGCATTTTGCAAAGGCCATATGGAAATTAGCTTGGTTCCAGTAATCACTAGGGTTCTGCCATCTTTAATACTTCGTCGACTCATTGTAGCTCGGGAGACAGACATATTTTTCTCTTTTCATATATGGTTTTTTCCTCTGCGTGGTTGTGTGGCAGTTAAGCATCAATGTGAACCACTGATATATTGCTGTCTACGATGATGATGACAAAACATTAGGGAAGAACAGGCAGGGTTTTACCGTGGGTGAGGATTCACTGGTCAAATGTTTAGTCTTCGCCAAATTCAGGGGCTGCGTCATGTTTACCACCGGGCAACAATGGTCGTATTTCTCGACTGTAAAGGTGCGTTCGATTCTGTGGATCAGCCTGCACTTTTAGAGTGGCTTATACGCAGGGTGTACCAACCAAGTGTGTAAACATACTGTCGGCGCTTTATTCCCATTATTTAGCTCAAGTTAGGGTTCACGGTGAACTGTCATTTTCAAACCAAGAATAGCGTCAAGAATGTCCGCCTTTACCATTTTTTTGAATTTTGTCGCAGACGAAATAGTGAGGGACTGTCTGCAGCACTCACAAGCTGCCGACGTGGACCTCCTACCTGGTAGAAGGCTGGCTGATCTTGATTATGCTGACGACAAGGTGTTGCTGTTTGAGAAATGAATCGTTATCAGGTATTTGACCACTGGTATCTACTTTAGATCGGTCGTGTCGGGCGACACCTACGAGTGAAAAACGAAGAGTTTAGAGAGCCGGTATTTGATAATGATTGTCAAATGACTTCTCCTGTTCTGTCACTACATTTGCATATACTTAGATGGTTAAGTCATGTACTAAGGATGCCAGCTAGTCGTCTGTCACACCGAACACTCTTTGCCGATGCTGTGGCCGACTGACTTAGGGTGCGAGGCGGACAGATGATGGCCTGGCGTAAAGAAATGAACTCGTTCACGAAGGGGTTGTTCACGGTAGACCGGGTTTGTCTCCCGCGCTGGGGCGCTCGCGACTCACAGAGTCGGTGACTGGGGAGGTTAGGTGAAATGGAGGCTAACCGAGCTCAGTGACATGAATGTTGTCGTAGTTTGGTCGGATCGTCTGTGAAGTGGGTGCACTTAATGACGCGGAGCAGTGAAAGCCGTAAGGAACCTCTCTTGCTGATGATGCCTTACTTTCACTTACAGCTCGGTTGTTTGTTTGCAAGGTGTAGGCACCTTGATGTTGAATGTTTGGATATAAAATATGTTATTTTTAGTATTTAGATCTCTTTCTCTCTCTCTCTCTCCGTGTTTTTCATCCCTGTCCCTGTAAAGGCCCTACTTTTTTCATGGCCTTGTGGCGGTTAAGCATCAGTGTGAACCACTGATGTATTGCTGTCTATGATGTTATTGGCGATGACATGAATCGTAAGATTTACTGCCTGTCTGCTGCCTAAGTCTCAGGCCTACTGTGTTGACTAGTCACATGGACAGGACATATCGGCGCAGTAAAATACCTTGTAGAGTCGAGCGAATAAACGCCAGCCGGTTATGAATAACGCGACGAGTAAACAAGGAGTATACTGTCGATCCGCGCGGTCAACATAAGAGCGAACGAATAAGACGAAACGGTAACAGAACAGAACGACACGTGAACACGCAGCGGGGTCGTACGTTCGATTGCGCGGGGTACTTGTCCGTCTCCATACTCGTTCAAACAAATGTGTAAGCACATATAAAAGTTTGAAACAAAGAGAGCACAAGTGGCCTTCATAGCTCTAATATGGTTAACAATAAACAGGTAGGGTCGCTACAACGTAGAATTTGCGAGGTCAATTGTACGTCTACGAGCATAAGCGAGCGTTCATAGCCTGCAACAGTCATTTTGAAAATAACGTAGTACCAATAATAATATCAACACAGCCCTTTTTGAAACCATGGAATGCTTTCTATTTAAAAGAAATTGTCCTTTTTAAATTTCATGTTACCAGAGAACCTCTCAGGAACCATTAAAAGCCTGAAACTTTCAAAGTGCGAATTGATTTTCGATCTTCTCAAGCAATACTCATGGTCCATGAGTGACCGTATTGAATGCTTGGCACACCCTGATTTGGACCGGGTGATTTAAGCCTACTCCCAGACTTAGAACACGTCTCCCATGGTAAAGTTCGTATAGACGTGTTTATTTCTGGAACACGTATTCCCCAAGACATTAAAAATGAACTATCACTTCACACGTTGCTACCTTTTGTGGAAAACCGTTGGAGATGTCGTTAACACGAAGTGTACGAGGAACAATCTGTAAGCACTGTGGTCTGAAAAAACCGTGTAATTACAGGTTCAAATCACAATTGAATATGACAGGACACAACACGTAGTTCGACCTAGGTGACATAAATGAATTGCAGTCACACACTTGCCCACAGACCTATAGGTAACCTCATGCACTCGTCCAGGTCACAATGATCGCGCACACACCTCATGTGTTGATTGCCGTCATTGTCTAGGAGCAATGGATTAATATAATATTTTAAAATCCCAGATGGTATAACATCCCAACACTGAATCCATTTTGAAGAACGCGCTAGTCACTCATCAGACTAAATTCGGAATTACTCCGAAGTGACTGATTTCATGGCCTACTTATTAGTAGGATTATATTTTTCTGTATTTTGCCCACTAGCATGTACGTTGTACAAGTCTCACACGAGGGCTGAGGATACCAGCTCATTGTTTCTGCTCGTATTTTGACTACTTACGAGTTGATGTTTCAGAACTGTTTATACAGCTGGCTTTTTTTCGTACCATTAAACGTTTGTGGCGAAATTACGGTATTATTTACAATAAGATAAAATACAATAAAGTGTTTTCCTCTCTAACTTACCGGAAACCACGTTGGTTTTGACGCGTAAGCCTTATTGGTTTGAATACATTTGACAAATATCGAATGCCTTTTTTCAGGGTAGTGTACTTTTTGCTCCACACGCGTTCAACTAGAGGTGGCACTCAGAGTTTACTGTTGTATTTGATCGGTGAACCAAATCTCCCTGCTACGTATGTGCTCTTTGACCGTGGCTGCACTGCTGATTCTAATCAGTTGTGTATATCGTCAGAAGTAAACTAGAATTTACAGTAATCGTTGCACTTTTTCGGAAAAATCTTGTGTTTCCCCAAACTAAGGTTCGTTTTCGTTGTTTGTTTTCATTGTCCTGGTGTTTAAACCTAATAGATTTGCAGGCTTGATGTCTATATGCTTCATCGTATACATTTATGTGCACTTTTACACTTAACTTCTTTGGCTTTATGATTTTGATTTGTTTAAAACCTCCGCTCTTTCATTTTGCGTTGATAGTTAGGTATTTTGAAATCACACCTATCTGTTGTCTAGGAGACAAAAAAGCACTAGTTGATCTGGTAGTGGTGCTTATGCAAATACGCCATTGAATTCTGTCCACGACTGTGCTAGTTGGCGTTTCAAGCCGACAGTGTGTGTGTGATCGCAAGTCAATCAGCCCAACAGGCAACACCTGCCAACTATACTGCCTTTTAGCTCAGCTGCCGAAATCCATGTAATTTTATTATCCAACTGGTTGGTCGTGTATCTAAAACTTTGGAAATACCTGTTGCCAAACGGATAGGTTTTTCTTTCACCTGTTTTTTGTGAAGTGGGTTAATTGTCGGGGACAACGACGACCAAACGTCGCAAGTTTGTCTGCGTCTTTGTCGTGGAGAATTCACGGTTTCAAACAACTACGCAAAAGGTCTTGCATAACATTACGTCCCGTGAGAATCGGAGAACGATAACTTCTGATACTTCCCGGTCGTTTATGCCGCGGAAGGGGGTTGACTTGAGGGACCCCACCCCGAGTCTCTG